>SJYX01002399.1:0-13027 GCA_006410675.1 Oreotragus oreotragus
ATCTTCTACAGTGATCAAACTTTGGGTCAGCAAGAATGATGCTGGGTGATTTTATGAAATTGGAATTTCTACTTTAAAGTGTATACATATTTTTAAAGTAATAGTATGTGTTTTCAAAAAGCTTTACAAGAAAGTTGTGTCAAGTTAAATTGAATAAAAGTCTATGAAAGTATCTATTTCCCAGTACTTTAGTAAATATTGTCAATAAAAATATTTTCATTAGTCTTAATTTACATTCTTAACCCCTGGTGGTGCAGAGGTTAAAGCGTCTGCCTGCAGTGTGGGAGACCTGTGTTCAATCCCTGGGTCAGGAAGATCCCCTGGAGAAGGAAATGGCAATCCACTCCAGTATTCTTGCCTGGAGAATCCCATGGATGGAGGAATTTGGTGGGCTACAGTCCACAGGTCGCAAAGAGTCGGACATGACTGAGTGACTTCACTTACCTTACCTAACTTAAAAGCAGAGTTAATTATTTTTTCATGTTTAGTGCACTTAAAATTTTATGTTAGTGACTTAGTTGATCATATTTTTTACCCATTTTAATTGAATTTTTCTTTTTCACTTCACTGTGAGAAGTCTCGTGATATATTAAATATCATATTAAGCCCTCTACTTGTTTTATTTATTGCTTAAGTTTTTCTGCTTATTTGCTTCTGACTCAATTTTTAAATATTAAAGTTAGTTTTTACAAGGAAAGTCTATCAGTTTCTTATGTCATCGTTCTACATCTGTTTATGCTTAAAAAGTCTTCCTTGCCAGGAGATTGGAATAAGAGAAGCTAACATTTTCTTTCATTACATTTTATACTTAGTGTATGTGGTAGAATATTTTCTGAGTTCACAGTATGCACAAAGGATACATTTCTGTTGATTTTATATGTGAATGTCAGCAGGACCAAGTACAGACTGCCTGAGATCAATATTTTTCACTCACAAAAATTCATCATTTTGTACATACTGCTCCATTATATGTTACTCTTTAACGAAGATAGCTTTATTCCCCTCCCCTTTTTTAAAACAGATTTATTCTTTTTCCTCATTGAGTATTTATGAATCATTATTTATTTTTTAAATTGAAATTTTTATGTCCAGATGGTGGCCTATTTTCATTATTTTTGCTTTAATGATGATAAGTTCTTTTTAATACGTAGGTTCATATATATTTTCCAGGTTCAGGAAAGTTTTCTTGTATTATAACTTTTTCTACAATTTTGGCTCCTTTTGTTCTTTTCCCCTTTTTAGTAGCTCCAATTATATGTAATGGCAAATCAATTTCCTACATATCTACTATCCTCTCTTATGATTTTATCATTTAATTATTCTTACTGCATTGTAGGGAAAATTCTAAAGCTTTTTTCCAATTAGATTTTCTGCTCTGTTGATTCTGATCTTCAGTACTTCTAAGACCTTCAATTTAAGTTCAGTGACTATGGTTTTATGTCTTTAAAATCTTTATCTCATCTAGCTCCTTATCTTTCAGTAAGATAGCGGTTTAGAGTGTTTTCTTACCAGTTTAGCTTTGGTCTGCTCTCTTTTTGCAGTTAGTTACATTTAAAAAAATTGAGGACATAAAGACTACATATACCTCTGTTTCTGGTGACATGGTTACCTTTTTATTTTGTTCCCCAATATTTTTATTTGTCCCCCTTTTTTTCCTTGCCTTTAAGAAGGAGCAATATATCTAGGGTCAACACATACTCCAAATGGTCAGTAATAATCCAGTGTGTGTACCAGAGAGAGCTCCAAGTTCAAACCATGGAAGATGGCATCAGATTGATGTATGTCTCAGAGATCATGGAGAAGCTGAGGCATATCTCTTGCATTGACCATTCATTTTCGCATATTCTGGAATGAAATCAATACCCTCAGAGTCTTCAGAGGCCAATGGCTCAGAGTATACAACCCCAAGGCTGCATGATGGATTGATTAGATTATATCAGTATTGTCATAAATCCATGAATCTAATATAAATGCAACACCATCATGCCACAGGTTTTAGAAAGGGATATACAATTGACCTACGAAAACATGAATTTGAACTGCGTGGGTTCACTCATATGTGGATCTTTTCAATAAATACATATGATGATAGTACAGATCTAGGTTATAGTGAGCCAATTGTAAAGTCATACTCGGATTTTGGAGGCTGTGTGTGTGTGTGTGGTGGGGGATTAATGGCCTTAATGCCCATATTGTTCAAAGGTCAACTGTATTTGTAGATTTGAGACCTAACTTCTAAGTTTTAACAAGTTTAGTTAGCACTTTCAGTGACTTACTGTTGTCTTTCAATGTAGTTTTTATGTTGTTATATATTGGTATTATATAACATAATATTTTCTATAAATTGTGTATTTTTGTTATATTATTGTTGTATTATATTGCTATATAATAAATCATTATATAATATCTCATTGTTATATATATTATATGTTATCATATTTCCTCCTTTTTATTGTTTCTGCTGCTCCTCTTCCTTCTGTCTTGAAGTACTATTCTGATTTGTGTTTGGTTTACTTTGTATTATAAGGTATCATGTACTCTTTACCTAGGAGATCATAAGATTTTTTTCCTTTATTCTTGAAAATCAGGATGTTCTTAAGCATGTGTCTGGAATTTGTTGAGCCTTTTTAATTAGGGGACTCAAGTTTGTCTTTAGCTCAGAGAAATTTTGCCTATCATCTATGTCATTATCACATTTCATGTTTCCCCTCTGAACCACTTATTTTTTTAGGATCTGCACTTGAAGTCCCTTATCTTTTCCCTGAAGATATTTAGACATTTATCCCTTTGGGACCTGCATTAGAGGCCTAAGAGATTAAAATAAACGTCTTTTCTTAAGATCATTTCTTGAGTTTTAATTTGAAAATCATGTTGTTTTTTGCTGTCATATTGAATTTTAATCTTCTAGTTCTGCTTACTGTTTCTGGTTTGATAGTGTCTCTTCGTCTGGGGTTCTGTTTGGTCTCTCTGGCTGCTGGCAGTGGGTGGGATGGGAAGAAGAAGGCAGAGCTGCTTTACTAGGGGTGCAACCAGTTGCTGCATTGGCCTCAGAGGGGAGGGATACAGGGACTCCACCTCCACCTGTGTGAGAATTTCACACAGGCCTAGAACTGGGCATCTTCTTAGATTTTATGTTAGGAATCATGGAAAACTTCTTAATCAGAAAAATTCTATATTATTTTCAGAACAACAACAACAAAGTAGATCAGTTTAACTCCTTGACATTTTCCTTCTCTTCACTAGAGCTATTTTGCAGGATTTTGTCACCCAAAATTTATTTGGAGTAATGTTTGAATCTAATAACATTATAAACTCTGACAGGTTTTCCAGGAAGGTTCATAGTGTAATTTCAATTAACTGGATGTTGTTAAAGTACTAATAATTTATAAAAAACAAATAGGGGATGAAGAAAATTCCTTACTTTACTTAAAAATTACTTTTCACTGTTTTACATTTTATTTTGTTCTCCCTGTCCCATGGGTGAGTGTCAGAGCAGTAACTATTCTCTGAAAAAAATGCTTCCACAGGCATTTCTATAGTATCTCCATAAATCAGCTGGAAAAGACTCCTGAGAAAGCAGTAACTCAGCACCTTGTGCTCTGTCCACCTCTTATCACATCTTTCTTCCNTATACACCAGTCCATTCTAAAGGAGATCAGCCCTGGGATTTCTTTGGAAGGAATGATGCTAAAGCTGAAACTCCAGTACTTTGGCCACCTCATGCAAAGAGTTGACTCATTGGAAAAGAAGATGTGTATAAGAGACAGATAAATTGTATATTTTTGTTATATTATTGTTGTATTATATTGCTATATAATAAATCATTATATAATATCTCATTGTTATATATATTATATGTTATCATATTTCCTCCTTTTTATTGTTTCTGCTGCTCCTCTTCCTTCTGTCTTGAAGTACTATTCTGATTTGTGTTTGGTTTACTTTGTATTATAAGGTATCATGTACTCTTTACCTAGGAGATCATAAGATTTTTTTCCTTTATTCTTGAAAATCAGGATGTTCTTAAGCATGTGTCTGGAATTTGTTGAGCCTTTTTAATTAGGGGACTCAAGTTTGTCTTTAGCTCAGAGAAATTTTGCCTATCATCTATGTCATTATCACATTTCATGTTTCCCCTCTGAACCACTTATTTTTTTAGGATCTGCACTTGAAGTCCCTTATCTTTTCCCTGAAGATATTTAGACATTTATCCCTTTGGGACCTGCATTAGAGGCCTAAGAGATTAAAATAAACGTCTTTTCTTAAGATCATTTCTTGAGTTTTAATTTGAAAATCATGTTGTTTTTTGCTGTCATATTGAATTTTAATCTTCTAGTTCTGCTTACTGTTTCTGGTTTGATAGTGTCTCTTCGTCTGGGGTTCTGTTTGGTCTCTCTGGCTGCTGGCAGTGGGTGGGATGGGAAGAAGAAGGCAGAGCTGCTTTATTAAGGGTGCAACCAGTTGCTGCATTGGCCTCAGAGGGGAGGGATACAGGGACTCCACCTCCACCTGTGTGAGAATTTCACACAGGCCTAGAACTGGGCATCTTCTTAGATTTTATGTTAGGAATCATGGGAAACTTCTTAATCAGAAAAATTCTATATTATTTTCAGAACAACAACAACAAAGTAGATCAGTTTAACTCCTTGACATTTTCCTTCTCTTCACTAGAGCTATTTTGCAGGATTTTGTCACCCAAAATTTATTTGGAGTAATGTTTGAATCTAATAACATTATAAACTCTGACAGGTTTTCCAGGAAGGTTCATAGTGTAATTTCAATTAACTGGATGTTGTTAAAGTACTAATAATTTATAAAAAACAAATAGGGGATGAAGAAAATTCCTTACTTTACTTAAAAATTACTTTTCACTGTTTTACATTTTATTTTGTTCTCCCTGTCCCATGGGTGAGTGTCAGAGCAGTAACTATTCTCTGAAAAAAATGCTTCCACAGGCATTTCTATAGTATCTCCATAAATCAGCTGGAAAAGACTCCTGAGAAAGCAGTAACTCAGCACCTTGTGCTCTGTCCACCTCTTATCACATCTTTCTTCCTGGGTGTGAAGAGGCTGTATTTTTTCCTCAAAACAGGCCTTTCATGGGAATGTTTGATAAAGCATATTTTGGAACCATTTCAGAAACTTTGGGACCATGTTTCACTTCTTGTACATCAAAGTAAATGTCTATGTGAGCATTTTGACTACTTGGTGCACAATTACATATAATCTTTCAATACAGGTCCTTTTTTTCTTCTTATCCTTCCTTTCCTGCTGCTTCATGATATGTGTTTGATGTTGATTCAGTGTGTATTCACTGAGTACCCTGATATAGAGCAAATTAACATTGTAGGTGTTAGGATACAGAAATAAATATAACATGATCCCTGGGTACACATATAATTTGTAAATGTACAACATGTAATTACTGTAATATTAAAATATTTAGTATGTTCCTCACACCACAATATTTTTTAAGAGCTAAATAAAACTCTAACTTTTATAAATTCTTCAGAGAGGTAGCATGGTTTGACAACTGTGCCTCCTGTAGGTACCTTATAGAGAACTATGGACAAATGATGAAATGGGAATTAGTCTCTTTTACTTTTAATCCTTTAATCCCAAACCAGCCACAAAATACTCTGGAAAATTCTTAAAGAGATGGGAACATCAGACCCTTGACCTGCCTCTTGAGAAATCTGTATGCAAGTCAGGAAGCAACAGTTAGAACTGGACATGGAGCAAAAGATTGGTTCCAAACAGGGAAAGGAGTATGTCAAGGCTATATATTGTCATCTTGTTTACTTAACTTATATGCAGAGTACATCATCAGAAATGCTGGGCTGGATGAAGCACAAGCTGGATTCTGGGAGCAATATCAATAACCTCAGATATGCAGATGAGACCACTCTTATGGCAAAAAACGAAGAACAAAAGAGCCTCTTGATAAAAGTGAAAGAGAAGAGTAAAAAGATTGGCTTCAAACTCAACATTCAAAAAACTAAGACCATGGTCTCTGGTCCCATCATTTCATGGCAAATAGATGGGAAAACAGTGACAGACTTTATTTTGAGGGGCTCCAAAATTACTGCAGATGGTGACTGCAGCCATGAAATTAAAAGACGCCTGCTCCTTGGAAGAAAAGTTATGATCAACCTAGACAGCATATTGTAAAGCAGAGACATTACTTTACCAACAAAGGTCCATCTAGTCAAGGCTATGGTTTTTCCAGCAGTCATGTATGGCTGTGAGAGTTAGACTGTGAAGAAAGCTGAGTGCCAAAGAATTAATGGTTTTGAACTTCCAGACTCTTGAGAGTCCCTTGGACTGCAATGAGATCCAATCAGTCCATCCTAAAGGAAATCAGTCCTGAATATACATTGGAAGGACTGATGCTGAAGCTGAAGCTCCAGTACTTTGGCCACCTGATGCGAAGAACTGACTCACTGGAAAAGACCCTGATGCTGGGAAAGATTGAAGGCAGAAGGAGAAGGGGACAACAGAGAATGAGGTGGTTGGATGGCATCACCGACTCAATGGACATGAGTGTAAGTAAGCTCCGGGAGTTGATGATGGAGAGGGAAGCCTGGTGTGCTGCAGTCCATGGGGGTCTCAAAGAGCTGGACACTACTGAGCAACTGAACTGAGACACAAAAATCAGCTGTTTATTTTAAAAACTATTCTAAGCCATAAAAATAGTCATCAGCTTTATTACATAAAATTATGTCTGACTTATAAAAATTGTAGTCTAATGGAAGTCATATTATGGTGGGAAAGAAATATAATTAAGATCTTGGTCTACTGAACCCAGTAATAGCTCAAAATTTATTTCAATTATTTGATATAAAATATATCTCAAAACAATGCAATGGAATGGAAAATCTGTTTTTATGAATTATTTTAATCATGAAAACTTTCTAGAAATGTAATGTCTTTTGTAGAATCAGTGCATAAACTATAATTCAGCTGTATCAAAAAAATGCAAAGGATGGTATTTGAGCTTAGCATATATGTTCATATGTTTGTAGAAAAAGCTAGGCTTTGGAATCACTAATATGTATGATAGATTTTTCTAGATATAAAGTGATTTGAAGGGTTTACCTGTAATCTGAAATAACTTGTAACTGAAGGAGTTTATTAAGCAATTTTACAAATAATAATTTGAGTAATTTTTGTTGAAAGTGACATTATTCAACCTTGGTTCAAAGTATAACCATATTTGGAGGTAAAACATTTTTCAGGGAAATCATTTATAAGTGAAGGTAAATATTTTTGAATGGCTTCCCTGGTGGCTCAGTGGTAAAGAATCTGCCTGCCAATGCAGGAGACATGGGTTTGATCCTTGGATCAGGAAGATCCCCTGGAGAAGGGAACGGCAACTCACTCCAGTTATTCCTGCATGGAAAATCCAATGGACAGAGAGGCCTAGTGGGCTATATAGTCCATGGGGTTGCAAAAGAGTCAGATACCACTCTGCAACTAAACAGCAGCAACAACAAATATTTTTGAAGATTCTTATATTGGCAAAGTGACAAGAGCTGAAGCCCTTACACAAGACAATGGCATGTCCCAAGGCCTGACTATGTGTGAGCATTTGGTCAGAGGCACATGTGTTGGGGCTGATTCTGAGGACTTCTCTGCTGACATGCAGTAGATGTAGGACCAGACCCTCAGGGATACCCTGGTCTCCGGGGTAATATCTAACTACCATTGTGAAAGTGAAAATGAAGTCGCTCAGTCGTGTCCAACTCTTTGCGACCCGTGGACTGTAGCCCACCAAGCTCCTCTGTCCATGGGATTCTCCAGGCAAGAATACTGGAGTGGGTTGCCTTTTCCTTCTTCAGGGGATCTTCCCGACCCAGGGATCGAACCCAGAGAGAAAAGCTCATTGCTGGATAGGCAGGAAACGTACTTGAGCCTTTTAGAGGGATAGAACTGCATGAACCTCTGTGTGTTTGTGTGTCCGTATGTGTGTGTCAGTGTGTGTGTAGGAGGCTATCTCAGGTTGAAAGTGGTGACAACATCAACACGAGGTTGTGGCGTGTCTGGTGTGTGACTGTGGCTCAGGGGACAGAGGTGGCAGGTCATGCCCAGGGCTCTCAGGCAGTGGTCAGCCCAGAGGCTGAAGAAGCCCAGAGCAAAGGAAGCCCTGACTCCCCAGGGAGGTAAGTAGTTTCTACTTGTGGTTAAGGCCAAAGATGTCACAGCTTGCTTAGGTCAGTCCATTTGAATTAGAAACAACTGATTGGACTGGAAATGAAGAGCTGGTAATTTGCAAAGCGTTTTACTTTTAGCATTTATCTTAGAAATTTATCTTAAATTTAGTCAATGTGATTTTTCCAAGCTTATATATAATGGCATAATCACAGCCAAAATTGCTTCAGATTTGTGAAAAGAATTTCAATCTAGTTAAATAAAGAATATGTGATAATATATTAATATATTGTTAGAGTTCTTTAAGAGAAATCTCTGAAACTATTCATAATAAAATATTTTCTAGAATTTGGACCTTAAGCTGTTCATCTGAAATCTTCCTTCCTGAATTATGTTTTGGCTTAAAGAATGAGATGATTTATCTCACTTTGTGCCCTGTGCTAAGTTGTTTCAGTCCTATCTGACTCTGCGGCTCTATGGACCATAGCCTGCCGGGTGCCTCTGTCCAGGTAGATTCTCCAGGCAAGAATACTGGAGCATGTTGCCATTTCCTCCTCTGGGGGATTTTTCTGATCCAGGGATTGAATCCTAGTCTCCTGCATTGCAGGCAGATTTTTTACCATCTGAGCAACCAGGGAATGCCAAATAACTAGGTTATATTTGACTCGAACCAACTATATGTTGTTCTTCCCACTCCAATACTCTTGCCTGGAAAATCCCAAGGATGGAGGAGCCTGGTAGGCTGAAGTCCATGGGGTCGCTAAGAGTCGGACACGACTGAGCGACTTCACTTTGTAAGAGGGAGAAGATAATGTGCTTGCTTTCAATGAACAGCTATCACTGGCATACTTGGGTATTTCAGTACATGTGGTGATAGGCCTTTGGTTTATTATCAGGTCTGTATGTTCTCTTATTTGAGTCTTCACACAAACAAAAGACTTCTAAGTAAATGAATAAGTGTCTTTTAAAGGAAAATTTATGTGGGAGCTTGAACAACATAAACAATTTTTTAACTCATTACTAATGAAAATACAGGTATTGTAATAATACCTTTTCTTTCTTTCTTTTTTTTTTTTTTTTGATCTCACACTTGGTTTTATATTTTAGCCCTTCAGATTGAACACTCCTGTAATTACTTCTACTTCCTGGAGTCTGCTGTCATTCAGCTCTATCTTCTTTTGTTAGTGGTTATATCAACTCAACAGTATTTAACCAGCTTTCACAGTCAATTATTAACAAATGTTTCATTTATCTGTAGTATTAGTTTGCCCACAAACTGCTGTGAAGTTAATTACCTGGTAGTTTTTTGAAGGATAAAATTGAAAGAAATGGCTTTTGCAGTTAAATTGTTATGCAGACCCACTTTTGTCATTACAGAATAACAACAGATCCCTTTGATAATTAAGCCAAGCAGGTCAACTGGTCCCTATTGTTCAAATGATTGATTAAATATTCACAAAACTGAAATCTGGCAGAGTCTGGAATCTAGGGCTTTGCAAGCATTTGATTCTGTCCTTTGTAGGTTGCTTGTGTTCTTTGTACCTGGTTGAAAAGAAATGTTTATATTATGACTTGCCAAACCCCTCACATTTAAAACAGAATAAGTGACTTCCACAAATCAGGGCACCTGGGCAGCAGAAGGTACCTGGCAAACAGTGGCTGAAAGACCTGAGCCACAGGTGCAGCACTGGCTTCACTGTTATGGTGGCTGAATGATGATGAATGATGTTTGGGCAGTTTGCCATGTTTACAGACTAAGGACTCCTCTCTGTCTTGACTCATTTAAAAATTCTCCTCCATGAGAATACTAAGGCAATATCTTTAAGATATTTAGTTAGGAGCATTCTGTGGGCTGTTGGAGAGAGTACTCCACCATCTCCATAACACGGTGGCCAGGATTAGTGGCTAGAAATACATGATGTTCAGTTAAGTGTGAATTTCAGAACCCAAGTATGTGCTGTGTGATTTGTATTTTATCTGGAAGTCCTACATTTAGATTCTCTCTTTTTTTTTTCAAAATCTCATATAAATGTTACATTTATTTCCTATCACAGTAAGGAGAAAATTCATGAACATTGCACAAATGAAAGTCAAACTGATATCATTATGTTATTTTGCAAATTTTCTGTTACCCAGGCTGTTCCAGACCCAGAATCACACCCCTGCCCCTCCCTCAAATGAAAATCTTTAACTCATTTCAAGAGGAAGCTGCAAAGAGCAAAGCAAGAAATAGAATCAATGAGGCCCAAGATGGTAGAAGAGTTGTCTTCCAATAGATGTTGGGCCTCATTACATGCTCATTGTAATAGCTAGCTGACATACCTACTAGCATCAGACATTTGACAGTTGCCATAAAATTGACAGGGAAAACCCAGACAAGGACTGAAAAGGAGAGTTGCATCCGTTCTGGGTCCAAACCACAATGCTATTCTTGAATAAGTCATGAAAATCCCTCTCAACTTTTCTAAACCCCTCCCTTTTACTCTGAGTCTCGTACATGTGGGGTGTCTTATCTAAATCTAGTTGATTTGTTAACTAGGTTCCCACTTCTCCATTCTTTGGCCACTGAATGAAGTTTGAGCTGTTTCAGTCTCAGCATGAGTTTCCTTATTGACTGCATGAACATGGGCAGAAAAGTTTCCTCGGCTGACACAAAGGGTCTCAGCCTGGGTTAGGAACCCAGCATAGGTCCAGACATCCAGTTTTGTAATATTTCCATTGAATTTAATCTGGGGAAGTTTTGAGAGTTTTTCTAAGTGTTTCAAACCTAACCTGAGTATCTATTTGATTCTTATCTGGAAAACTAATAAAACTCACTGAGGTGTGATCAAGATAACCTTTACATTTCCCTTCAGCCTGACTACACTTCAGACAGGCTTCTTTGTGTCTATAAGCCTCAGATCCTCCTTTTCCTAGAGAATTTATGTTTGAAAATTTATAATTTTTTTCTCTATTCCTTTGAGATGTATAAGTTCTCTCATCCTTTTGCCAGTGTCATAACTATCAAGTCTTCTCAGCTGAAGGAGCTTGTGCCCCTCCTTCCCAGTCTCTGTGAGGTGGGGCATCCACCTTCAGTAGCAGGCAATTCACACACAGGTGCTCCAGCCTCACTGATCAATTGCCTCCTTCACATTCTGCAAGGCTTTTCCACCAGCTTATCTTGGTGTTTTAAAACCCTTCCACCACAGCCATAAACCTTGAAATCTATTTAAAGTACAATTTGTGGTGCTCTGAGAAATATCATTCCCTTCCTCCAATGACATCTTTTTATTTACTTATTTTTCAATTTATTTTTATTCATTTGGTTTTTTGGCCATGCTTTCAGGCATGGGGAACCATTTTAGTTCCTTGACCAGGGATCAAACCCATGACTCTGTAATAGAAGCATGGATTCTTAACCACTGGACCACCAGAGAATATCTTTTTAAATGCAAAAAGATAAACACACACACACACACACACACACACACACACACACACAAAACCATATTGGTCATTGCTTACTTTGTTCTTTACTCCAGCTCGATCTAGTAGCAATTCTCAGCCTTTTGACCAACTTGACCTGGTTCCTGAGGATTGTGGCCTGTGTCCCTCAGTGAGTGGCCTGGTGTGGCAGTCACTCTAGTGAGGCAGAATTGGGGTGGGCGAGAGGAGTGTGGAGAGTATTAAAGCCCTGTAGTGGTCTTGCTTCCTCCAGCCCTCTCCTTCACAGAGCAAAACCTGCTCTCTTCATTCTTGGACGGTCTTATAGTTTGCCTGTGTGGGTAGCTCAGGAGGAGATAACATCCTGCTCATTTTTCTTGTTTACTCAGCCTGGAAATAAATGCAATATTCTTTTCTTTTTCTAGCCTTTTACAGGTTTTGTTTTCCCCCACCTTTTCAGTGTACATCCTAACCAATTCTTCTTTTATGCTTGTCAAGATATAAAGTTAATTTAATTTCCCATGTGAAATTTTTATGCAGATTTGATCTATTGATGGGGCAAAGAGGGTATTCCAAATTAAAATGGGAAAGATGTTAGTGACTTTGTCTTTTCTTTTTATAATGAAATAATTGTCAATTTCAAATGACTTGATGCATCTAAAAATAGCATTCATCAAGTCTAATTATTTCCAGTCAATGAAATAAATTCAGAATACTTCAACTGCCCCAGGTCATATAGCCACGTGGTGCTAAAGTTAGGAAACATAGCCTGCCTCCTGGTCCTTCAGTCCTAACTTATAAGCTCATCAAACTGCTATTTAGAGCCTGCTATGTGCTGTGTATCATGCTGGGTACTGGGATACAAAAGCAAACACTATGAGGTCCCTATACTTAGTAGTTTGAATAGGGAAACATAAGAAAACAAGAAATGCAATAGTATTTGATAACTATTTTGACAGGATAAGAGCCAATATATCTTTCTCTTTTTTCATCTTTTAAAAAAAATTTAAATTTATTTATTTTAATTGGAGGCTAATTACAATATTGTATTGGTTTTGCCATATATCAACCATGAATCTGCCACGGGTGTACACGTGTTCCCCATCCTGAACCCCCCTCCCACCTCCCTCCCCATGCCATCCCTTTGGGTCATCCCAGTGCACCAGCCCCAGGCATCCTGTATCCTGCATCAAACCTGGACTGGCAATTCGTTTCTTATATGATATTATACATGTTTCAATGCCATTCTCCCAAATCATCCCACCCTCTCCCTCTCCCACAGAATCCAAAAGACTGTTCTATACATCTGTGTCTCTTTTGCTGTCTCGCATACAGGGTTATCATTACCATCTTTCTAAATTCCATATGTAAAACGAAGATCATGGCATCTGGTCCCATCACTTCATGGGAAATAGATGGAGAAACAGTGGAAACAGTGTCAGACTTTATTTTT
>SJYX01002400.1:12260-41691 GCA_006410675.1 Oreotragus oreotragus
ACCAGGCTCCTCCAACCATGGGATTTTCCAGGCAAGAGTACTGGAGTGGGGTACCAGAATAACTTGATTATGAGGATACAAAGAGGAATAAAACTAGCACTTCTCTCAAGATTGCTTATATTTTAATCATGGATAGTGACATGTATCAAATGGTGAGATTACAAGGCAGCTGGGGGATGGGTCAATGTACAGAATACAGTGTGAGATAGCAAAAGAGGGAAAATCAGTGCTGCTGTGGGTGTCAGAAAGAGGCTGTTTATAGCAGGCCTCAGAAAAATGATTCAGAATGAGCTAGGCATAAAGACTGTTCAAGGTATTCCAGGCAGAGAAAACTGTGCTGAAGGTATAGTGTTATTCTAGGAAGAAAAACAAATCTATATGCCAGGTGGCTGGGTGAGAGTCCAGGCAAGGCTGAAGAAATAGATTGGGAACAAGTTGCCTAAGATCTCCTGTGTTCTGCCAAGAAATTTTAAACTAATCCTATAAATGGGAAGGACCTTACTGGTGATTTCAGAGCCAGTGAATCACCTATATCTATAGGTCTAGATGCATAACTGTAATACAGTAGCAAGAAATTGGATGTGGTGACACAGTTTTGTTATGGAATAGTTCAACAACAAGTATGTTTGGAGGGAGGCATAACTGAAGAAAATGACAAGGTTCATAGCTAGGGCTTCTGAGTTGGCAAGCTGGTTTACTAGTTGACTAGCAACATAACCTGGGTATGGCCTTAGCGCTCTGAGCTTAGTGCTTCCTCATGTATGAAATGGTGATGAAATGGAACCCTCCTTAAAGGTGGTAGTAAGGTTTATATGAGGAAAATTAATGTGTGCATGCCAGGATACTTGATAAATATTAGTCCTATTTCCTGAAAAATTATCTGGACACTTTAAATCATAATCTGTAACTAAAAGGATAAAATGTTCTCAGTGTTTTAAATGGTTACTAAAGAAGTATATCCTATAGCCACAGGTATTCAATATCTGATTTTAATACTTATAATCCTTTCCTGTCAGATGATTTTTCTTTCTAATGGCTAAAACCAATATCTTATAAGTGGCTTAATTTTCTTTCTTCTTTAGTTATAGAGAAGGAAGAAAACAATGGTCCTTTTCTGTGAAGAACTGTTTATAGATGAAAAGATATAAAAAATTATTCTTATAAGTACATATTTCTGGGCCTAATAACATACCTATTGAATCATAATATCTGTGTCTTGGACCTTGATATTGAATATTTATTCTTTCTATCATTTTAATAATCACAAATATCTGAAATCCAATTTCTTCATGCTCCTTTCATCTATCCTCCCCTTCTCCTGTTTTGTGCTTTTAACATTTCAGATCATAATAAGTATATAATGCATATACATATAAACACACAATGGGATATTACTCAGCCATAGAAAGGAATGAAATAGTGCCATTTGCAGAAATGCAGATAACCTAGAGACTGTTACAGAGTGGAGTCAGAAAGAGAAAAACAAATGTTATGAAACATGGCTTTCATGTGAAATCTAGAAAGTGATACAGATAAACTTAATGACAGAATAGGAATAGAATCATAGATGTAGAGAACAAACTTACAGTTATCAAGGGGGCAGGAGGAAGTGGGATGAATTGGGAGAATGAGATTAACATATATACACTGCTATGTATAAAATAGATAACAAATGAGAACCTACTGTTTAGCACAGGGAACTTTACTGAATCATCTGTGGTAACCCAAATGGGAAGGAAATCTTAAAAAGAGTGGATATATATATATGTATGACTTATTCACTTCACTGTGTAGCACAAACTGACACAAAGCAACCATACTCCAATAAAAATTTTGTGAAAATTCTTCCCACTTTTCTGTGTTAATGATTATTATCATGACATATATGTAAAATGGCTTCCCTAGTGGCTTAGACAGTAAAGAATCTGCCTGCAATGCAGGAGATCTGGGGTCAATCCCTGGGTCGGAAAGATTGCCTTCAGGAGGGCATGGCAATCCACTTCAGTATTCTTGCCTGGAGAACCCCATGAACAGAGGATCCTGGCAAGCTACAGTCCATGGAATTGCAAAGAACTGTACATTGAGCAACTAACCAGCACACACACTTGTATAATGTATAACATAGCAATATTTACTATGTTTAATATATAAAAAATATATAAGATAGTACACTCACAACAATGCTATATGGTAAAGTTGTTAAACGAGGACACCGTCTAATGTATAATCACTGCCTTGTGATTGAAATGCAGCTAAAAGTGGCATTAGAGATTGGTGCTTCCAGCAATGACTGGATTATACCCATTCCTTCTCCAATTAGAAGATCTCTCTCATATTATACTAGAAAAATTGTCTCACACTAGGAAATCTGGAAAGCGCCTCTCATTCTCTATTTGTAAAATCAGGATAACCATAGTAATTATGTTTGAGATTGCTGTCTCCAATGTTTATTACTGTTATTCCTCTTATTTTTTTTATCACTATTACAACTTGCCACCAATGAGTACAGCCTCCTGCTTCACAAATGTGAAATAAGTGTTCACATAATCTTCCACTTTATACAGCACTCACTCTAATGAGGATAACTAAGTATTCAATAATCATTCCTTTTGAAGGAAAATAAAAAGGGTAGAATCTTCATTATCCTCTTTCAAAACATGGATAACTTTATAACAAATTATTGCTTTATCCTTTACAACTTTTTTCAGTCCACCAGAGTCTTTAAACAGTTAACTATTAAAGATAAAGAAGAAGCTAAAGAGAAGCTAAAGGCCAAAGAGAAAAGGAAAGATATACCCATTTAAATGCAGAGTTCCAAAAGAAAAAAAAAGGAGTGATAAGAAAGCCTTCCTCAGTGATCAGTGCAAAGAAATAGAGGAAAACAATAAAATCGGAAATACTAGAGATCACTTCAAGAAAATTAGAGATAACAAGGGAACATTTCAAGCAAAGAAGGGCACAATAAAGGGCAACAATGGTATTGATCTAACAGAAGCAGAAGATGTTAAGACAAGGTGGCAAGAATGCATAGAACTATACAAAAAAGATCTTCATGACCCAGATAATAACAATGGTGTGATTACTCACCTAGAGCCAGACATCCTGGAATGCAAAGTCAAGTGGGCCTTAGAAAGCATCATTATGAACAAAGCTAGCGGAGGTGATTGAATTCTAGTTTAACTATTTCAAAATCTAAAAGATGATGCTGTCAAAGTGCTGCACTCAATATCCCAGCAAATTTGGAAAACTCAACAGTGGCCACAGGACTGGAAAAGGGCAGTTTTCATTCTAATCCCAAACAAAGGCAATGCCAAATCATGTTCAAACTACCACACAATTTCAGTCATCTCACATGCTAGCAAAGTAATGCTCAAAATTCTCCAACAAAGGCTTCAACAGTAGATAAACTATGAACTTACAGATGTTCAAACTGGATTTAGAAAAGGTAGAAGAACCAGAGATCAACTTGCTAACATTTGTTGGATCATCGAAAAAGCAAGAGAATTCCAGAAGAATATCTACTTCTGCTTTATTGATTACACCAAAGCCTTTGACTTTGTGGATCACAACAAACTGTGGAAAATTCTTAAAAAGATGGAAATAGCAGACCACCTTACCTGCCTCCTGAGAAATCTATTTGCTGGTCAAGAAACAACAGTTAGAACTGGACATGGAACAACAGACTGGTTCCAAATCAGGAAAAGAGTATGTCAAGGCTGTATTTTGTCACCCGGCTTATTCAACTTATATGCAGAGTACATCATGAGAAATGCTGGGGCTGGATGAAGCCCAAGCTGGAATCAAGATTGCCAGGAAAAATATCAATAACCTCAGATATTAAGATGAAACCACTCTTAAGGCAGAAAGAGAGGAAGAATTAAAGAGCTTCTTGATGAAAGTAAAAGAGGAGAGTGAAAAAGATGGCTTATAACTCAACACTTAGAAAACTAAGATCATGGCATCTGGTCCCATCACTTCATGGCAAATAGATGAGGAAACAATGGGAACAGTCACAGACTTTATTTTCCTGGACTCCAAAATCACTGCAGATGGTGATTACAGCCATGAAATCAAAAGATGCTTGCTCCTTGGAAGACAAGCTATAACCAACCTAAATAGCATATTAAAATAGCAGAGACATTACTTTGCCAACAGTTCAGTTCAGTTCAGTTGCTCAGTCGTGTCCAACTCTTTGCGACCCCATGAATCGCAGCATGCCAGGCCTCCCTGTCCAGCACCATCTCCCGGAGTTCACTCAAACTCACATCCATCGAGTCCGTGATGCCATCCAGCCATCTCATCCTCGGTCGCCCCCTTCTCCTCTTGCCCCCAATCCCTCCCAGCATCAGAGTCTTTTCCAATGAGTCAACTCTTCGCATGAGGTAGCCAAAGTACTGGAGTTTCAGCTTTAGCATCATTCCTTCCAAGGAAATCCCAGGGCTGATCTCCTTCAGAATGGATTGGTTGCATCTCCTTGCAGTCCAAGGGACTCTCAAGAGTCTTCTCCAACACCACAGTTCAAAAGCATCAATTCTTCGGCACTCAGCTTTCTTCACAGTCCAACTTTCACATCCATACATGACCACAGGAAAAACCATAGCCTTGACTAGGGGGACCTTAGTTGGCAAAGTAATGTCTCTGCTTTTGAATATACTATCCAGGTTGGTCATAACTTTTCTTCCAAGGAGTAAGCGTCTTTTAATTTCATGGCTGCAGTCACCATCTGCAGTGATTTTGCAGCTAAAAAGCCTCTTGATGAAAGTGAAGGAGGAGAGTGAAAAAGTTGGCTTAAAGCTCAACATTCAGAAAACGAAGATCATGGCATCCGGTCCCATCACTTCATGGGAAATAGATGGGGAAACAGTGGAAACAGTGTCAGACTTTGCCAACAAGGGTCCATCTAATCAAAGCTATGGTTTTTCCAGCAGATATGTATAGATGTGAGTGTTAGACTATAAAGAAAGCTGAGCACCAAAAATTGATGGTTTTGAACTTTGGTGTTGGAGAAGACTCTTGAATCCCTTGGACAGCAAGGAGGTCAAACCAGTCAATCCTAAAGGAAATCAGTCCTGAATATTCATTGGAAGGACTGATGTTGAAGCTGAAACTCCAATACTTTGGTCACCTGGCAGAGAACTGACTCATTTGAAAAGACCCTGATGCTGGGAAAGACTTAAGGCAGGAGGGGAAGGGGACGGCAGAAGATGAAATGGTGGGATGTCATCACCAAGATGATGGACATGAGTTTGAGAAGGCTCCAGGAATTGGTGATAGATAGGGAAGCCTGGCGTGCTGCAGTCCATGGGGTTGCAAAGACTGAACATGACTGACTGACTCAACGGAACTGATCCTTTACATTTTTATTTTTTAGTCTACCATAGTGTTCAAGTGTTTCCCTTGTGGCCCAGTTGGTAAAGAATCCACCTGCAATGTGGGAGACTTGGGTTTGATGCCTGGGTTGGGAGGATCCCCTGGAGAAGGAAAAGGCTACCCATTCCAGTATTCTTGCCTAAAAAATTCCATAGACTGTATAGTCTGTGGGGTAGTAAATAGTCAGATATGACTGATCGACTTTCACTCACTCAGTCACTCATACTGTTCAAAATGTCAGTGTTACAAAATGAGCCTCAAAACACAGGAGGTCCTGTTTAAAGAACAGGGCCCTGGGCCCTCTTTCCAAGCTACAATGATCTGCATCTTGTGGGCAATGGCCACATATCAAAAATTTTTAAGTATTCAAGATAATTCTTGTAAACATAAAGCTTGATAGTCACTGGTCTAATCCTCATGAAAATCTCTGTTCTTTACTAAATGTTTTAATATGTATTGATCTACTGTATGCATACAGTAACTTTCCCCAATATTATTATCCCTTTTTCTCAGAAAATCTCCCTTCTCATGTCTGATCTGTATTAAATAGTGTAAAAATTTCTTCCCCAGTAAATAGCTATCATCAGACAATCTTAAAAATGAGTTGATGGGTGTCATCATCCAAGGGACTCTTTCAAAGATTGATTATCACTGAATCAAAACAGACAACCAAGAACTGTACAGTTGCCTTTATGACCAATGATAAACTTGATAACTGTTTATTGATTGCCAAAACTCTGAATACAAGTCAAAGTTCAAGATGATATTTATAAATCTGAGTATTAGAGAGTGAACCTTGAAGCAAATAAACTATATTAGGCCTATAAACAGAATTAGTTTGACTTGCACATTATTATTTTTTTATTGTACTATATGTTGAGACTTAGCAAATCAGACGATTACAAATAAGTTTTCAGATTTCCAGTCTCTTTTTTAAAAATGTTAAATCTAAAAAAGCTGCCCTGTGTAACTATATTGGAGCTAAATAGAGGCTCTCCTTCCTGGTGGATGTGTGCAGTTCAGGAAAACTTATTCCACATAAGCCCACCTCTGTCATTGACACTACTTGCCCAGTTCCCCTGGGCATGAGAGTTTGCAACTCTTTTTCTAGACCTTTGGCAAACAACTACACTATCAAAGGCAACAATAAAAAAAAATTTATACAATGGGTATGTGAATTAATTAATCTGAAAAACTAGCAAATTAAAAAATTTTAAGTTCTAACTGTGAAATTATATAGTCACAGTTTTTGTTAAGGAGCTCTAATCTCTAAGACACCTAATAATTAGGCAATCTAGATTGTCTATTTTCCATTTATTATGGAGTTAAATGTGAAAATTAAACTCAAATTCTTACTACAATTTATCTTTCTAATGCTATTCTAGAAAAGGAAAGGGGTTAGACATTTCTAAATCAAAATAAGAATCATCTTGTAATTTTCAAACCATTATATCCATTATTTTTATTATCCTAAATTTACCTAACAAACTAAACTCATAGGCTTGCATTTTCTAGGGTCATATTGTCTTTGGATTGGTGAATAAAAATTCAGTTATGTAGTAACCATGCATTGTATCCTAATCACTGTCATCATTTACCATTTATTCAGGTATAACTGAATATTTGTTAAACTAGTTTCATTTATAAGATATATGTTTACCATCTAAATCCAATATCCATTTAAAGGGATACTTTGAGTCACTATGCTTAAAATTATGTAAGAATATCTTGAAAATATTTTGAAACAATTCCAGGGAAAAGGCCCGTTTCCTTTTGTTCATTGGAATTTTCCAGTAGATTATCTCTAAACAGGTGTTCTCATCAAAATGAAGCAAAAATGACAGATTTATTTTTTAACTTTCAGACTGTCAGCTTTTCACAGAATATATTTCCAGATTCTACTTATTAATCTAACATAAAATGTTACTGAGAATGTAACTGACCTTGGTCTTTTTCAGGAATTAGAGAGAGTATATTTTCAAAAGGAAAAGATTGTGAATGTAGGTCATATTGCCTTAATCCTATATTTGTTCTTTTATATGATGCAGTTTGAATTAGAATAAATGGAGACCATACCAAGACTTGTTCTATGAGTCACAATCCAGAGTCAGAGCAGGCATGGATTTGAGGAATGTACATGATTCTTATCCAAACTAATGTCTGGTATTTGTCTACATTAAATTCTTTCTTTCTTTTTTAATGTGAGAAGAATTCAATAAATAATACATTTCCTTTTCACTCCCCAGTGTTCTAGTTAGAAGTTTGAGTTACATTCACTCATCCATTTTATTTATTGATTTGGTAAGCTTACTATTCCTGGCAGGCTTTGAAAACATGGCTGAATGAATTTATGAATGAAAATTGCCAAATTATAATTCTTGCCTTTACCACTATTTGTCACAAATTTTAGAAAAAAAAATCAATCCCAAGTCCTTTAACATCCCTTTCAAATCCCTAAGAAGTATTGGTGTTGTTGCAGCAAAGATATTGGGGATATCAAATGCTGCCAAAATTTCAAGCATGATTTTTGCTAGGAGTTTCAAGTAATGGCAGAAGATATTTGTAAAAATAATATTTTCCACTTTTTATATAAAGTGTCCAGAATGTTGTGAACCATATTTTTAGATTTGATAAATTATTTAGAGAAATAAACAAAACTGTTTATCTGAAAACATACTTCATGTTGTTTTCATAGTACTTCATTCCCATGGGAAAAAAAATTTCTTGATTCTTTGCATAAAGTCTTAGATCTAATAACAAATGGGGCTTTTTATACTGGCATGTCTTCCTATGCAGTCTACAGGACCAAATATAAAACAGAAACAAAAGTATAAAAAAACATAGAATTATTTTTCATTTTATTATTTTAGGAATTTTACAAAGCTTCATAATCACCCTAAAATACTTTAAATATATTTTACCTTAAAAATAAATACACACAAATATTTTTATAAGGACACTGAAAATTGACAGCAGACTATTAAAAATAATTGCAGTTTAATGTTAAAGATTATATAAACAATTTAAAATGTGTATGCATTCATCATTCTTTTGTTTAGTCACTACATAGGGTCCAATTCTGTGCAACTCCATGGACTGCAGCACACCAAGCTTCTCTGTCTTTCATTATCTCCTAAATTTTGCTCAAACTCAAGTCCATTGAGTCAGTGATTCCATCCAACCATGCCACTTTCTCTTGTCCCCTTCTCCCACCCTCAGTCTTTCCCAAGATCAGGGTCTTTTCCAGTGAGTCAGCTTTTTGCCTCGGGTGGCCAAAGTATTGGAACTTCAGCATCAGTCCTTCCAAGGAGTACTCAGAGTTGATTTCCTTTAGGATTGACTGGTTTTCTCTCTTCGCTGTCCAAGGGACTCTCAAGAGTCTTCTCCAGTGCCATAGTTTGAAAGCATCAGTTCTTCAGCACTCAACCTTCTTTATGATCCAACTCTCACATCTCTACATGATTACTGGAAAAACCATAGCTTTGACTAGACAGACCTTTGTCAGCAAAGCGATATCTATGCTTTTTAATACGCTGTGTAGGTCTGTCATAGCTTTTCTTTCAAGAAGAAACATCTTTTTATTTCAGTGCTGCAGTTACCATCTGCAGTGACTTTGGAGCCCCCCAAAATAAAATCTGTCTCTGTTTCCATTGTTTCCCCATCTGTTTGTTATGAAGTGGTGGAACTGGATGCCATGATCTTAGTTTTTTGAATGTTGAGTTTTAAGCCAGGTTTTTCATTCTCCTCTTTCACTTTCATCAAGAGGCTCTTTAATTCCTCTTCACTTTCTCGCATTAAAGTGTTAGTATCTGCATATCTGGAGTTGTTGATATTTCTCCCAGCAATCTTGATTCCAGCTTGTGCTTCATCCAGCCTGGCATCTTGCATGATGTACTCTGCATATAAGTTAAATAAACAGGGTGAAAATATATACAGCCTTGATGTACTCTTTTCCCGATTTTGAACCAGTCCACTGTTCCATGTTCCATTCTAACTGTTGCTTCTTGACCTTCATACAAGCTTCTCAGGAGGCAGATCAGGTGGTATGTTATTCCCATATCTTTAAGAATTGTGTCTACATTGTGTAAGCTATTAGATTGGTGCAAAAGTAATTGCAGGCTGGGCATTGTTGACATTTACCACTTGATATTGGAATACATATTAAATATATATGTTTATATTATACATCATTTTAATGTACATTTCTCACTTTATATTCTTTTGTTAATGACATTACTTGCTGTTTATTTTATATTTATTTTAGACTATAGAAATGATGTGAGACAAAAAGTTAATTGGAGCAATTTTTTTTTCAAGTTCAAAATTGGTCTTAAAATAGAGGAGACAGCTTGCAACATCAACAGCACATTTGACCCAGGAACTGCTAATGAATGTACAGTGCAGTGGTGATTCAAGAACCAGAGGCTTGAAAACGAGGAACACAGTGGCTGGCCATTTGAAACTGACAACGACCAATTGAGAGACTTCACTGAAGCTCATACTCTTATAACTACCTGAAAAGTTGCCAGAGAAGTCAGCATCAACCATTCCATGGCCATTTGGCACTGAAAGCAAACTGGAAAGGTGAAAAAGCTCGATAAGTGGGTGCCTCAGGAGCTGACCGCAAATCAAAGAAACCATTGTTTTGAAGAGTCATTTTCTCTTATTCTACCCTACAACAACAAACCATTTCTTGATCAGATTGTGATGTGCAATGAAAAGTGGATTTTATATGATAACCACTGATGGTCAGCTCAGTGTTTGGACCAAGAGGAAGCACCGAAGTACTTTCAAATGCCAAACTTACACCAAAAAATCTCCTGGTCACTGTTTGGTAGTCTGATGCCCATCTGATACACTCCAGCTATCTGCATCCTAGTGAAACTATTACATCTAAGAAGTATGCTCAGCCAATCGATGAGATGCACTGAACACTGCAACTCCTACAGCCAGCACTGGTCAACAGAAAGGGCCCGATTCTTCTCCACAACAGAGCCCAATCACATTTTGCACAACCAATGGTTCAAAAGTTAAATGAACTGGGCTACAAAGTTTTGCCTTACCTGCCATATTCACCTGACCTCTTTCCATCTGACCACCACTTCTTCAAGCATCTCAACAATCTTTGTAGGGAAAAAGCTTCCATATCAGCAGGCTGCAAAAAATGCTTTCTAAGAGTATGTCTAATCCCAAAGCACAGATTTTTATGCTACAGTAGAAAGCAAACATTTTTCATTAGCAAAAATGTGTGGTTTGTCATGATTCCTATTTATTAATAAAGATATATTTGACCCCATTTATAATGATTTAAAATTCATGGTCCAAAGCTGCAATTACTTTTTCTTAAAGAAGGCTGAGCACTGAAGAATTGATGCTTTTGAATTGTGGTGATGGAGAAAACTCTTGAGAGTTCCTTGGACTGCAAGGAGACCAGGCAATACTAAAGTAAATCAACCCCAAATATTCGTTGGAAGGACTGATGATGAAGCTGAAGCTCCAATACTTTGGCCACCTCATGTGAAGAAATGACTCATTGGAAAAGTCTCTGATGCTCAGAAAGATTGAAGGCAGAAGGAGAATGAGACAACAGTGGATGAGATGGTTGGATGGCATCACCAACTCAGTGGACATGGACCTGAGTTTGAGCAAGCTCTGGGAGATGGTGAAGGACAGGAAAGCCTGGCAGGCTGAAGTTCATGGGGTCACAAAGAATCAGACACGATGAGGGATTGAACAACAACAACAAAACTGAACAGGCAAGTTGCAAGCCTTAGAATATTCAAAGCTGTCTGTGTGCTGTCATAGACTGAATTGTATGTCAAGCCAAAGTCAGATATTGAACCCAGAACTCCTGATATGACTGTATTGGGTGAAAGACCCATTAGAAAGGTAATTAAGGTTAAACAAGTCAGTAAGGGTCAGGAACTAATCTGATAGGACTTGTCTCCTTATAAGAAAAGGAAGAGGCACCAAAGCTTTCTGTCTGTGGGTGCATACATCACCCACAGAGTGGAGTGTGTGTGAGGACACAGCAAAAGGCTTCATCTTCAAGACAATAAGAAAGGCCTCAGCAGAAACCAAATCTGATGAGCTGCTAATCTTGGGCTCCAGCATCCAGAACCGAAACAAAATGAATTTTTGCTGTTTAAGCCACTGAGTTTGTGGTATTTTGATGTGACAGCCAGAGCTGGCTGATCTAGCTGCCCACAAAGTTGACATGATGGCTCTTCCAATTGTTCCTAGAGATAAGCTGATCTTGATGAGCTTTTCTGGGAGTAAAGTTTTGGGGAAAAATTTGAGAGATTGGCCAAATTCATGCTAGAATAATGCACAAAAGATGTCACGGTTATTTGAAGACAGGAGAAGAGTGTCAATAATTTGGCTAATTCCACCTAATGTTTCCCTTATTATAACATTTCCTAAATCAGAAAATGTATGTGTATGTGTGTGTATATACACACACACATATATTTGTGGCTTTCCTGGTGGTACAGCTGGTAAAGAAACCTCCTGCAATGTGGGAGACCTGGGTTCGATCCTGGGTTGAGAAGATCCCCTGGAGAAGGGAACGGCTACCCACTCCAGTTTTCTGGCCTGGTGAATTCCATGGACTGTATAGTCCATAGGGTCACAAAGACTCAGACACAACCAAGCAACTTTCACCTCACATACATATATTTAATCAATTACCTCTATTTAATTATCTACAGCAATATTCATAATTATAACCACCATTCTGAAGGCATCCTATGTATCACTCACTGAATTTAGTATTTTACCAAACATTACAGCAAGTTCTTAACGTAGGTATTATTAATCCATTTGGCAGATGAAACTGAATCTCACAATTTTGAGACTTTTTTATTTTAAGAACATGCAGTTGGAGAAAATTTTGAACCAAAGTGCAATCCTAAAGATTTCAAGTCTATCACATTAATTTATTATGATGCTTTTAAAAGACATATATATGGGAAAGTCCTGATATGATACAGATATAATCTAATGTACATGTAAAAAATATTTTCTCCTTCTTTTTTAATCTTTATTTTTTGGAGAATTCATATTGATTCTACATCTGATTCTATACAAGTTTGGGCCTGTTTTGTCAAAAGAAATTTTGTTCATGCATTGCCCTATTATAGTTATTTTGAATTCAAGAAAACTCATGCAGTTTTGCATTCAGAATACAGGATGTTTCATCCAACTACACATTCTCACAGACCAGTCATAATGAAGTAGGAAAGCTAGCAGATGAGAGGAAAAAAAAAGATCACTTTGACTTCATTCAGTGGAAAGCTACCAAATGGTATTACAGTATTAATACATTGAGTTGGCGAAAAAGTTTGTTCTGGCTTTTCAATAAGGTGTTATGAAAATCCCAAAGGAACTTTTTGGCCAACCCAATAGTATTAATGGTCTGATAATTAATGACAATTTTCGTTGGAGTTTCTTGTATTAGCAAGAAAGAACATGATGAAATACATTACCTATGATGATACATTTTACTTTTTTTTTAATTGGAAAAGCTTTGAAGGTAGCCTCATATTTCTTTACAAATTCATTTCCTTAGTTTTTCATAGAAATTAGTGAAATCCATTTTTAAACCACTAACCAAAATAAGTCTATAAGATTCTGCTGAATATGGTTGTGACAGCACATCTGAAATAGCACCTCTCTTTTTTTCTCACTGATTTTTATGTTTCTGACTTGAAACTCTGTTCTTATTCTTTTCCATTAGTTTCAAGGGAAAGAATCAGTTCCGACTTTGGCTGTCAACAATGGAAAAAAGGAATTTGAAGTCCCGGGATCAAAGAGGTGTTTCAAAGCATTTTAATGGATTTTTATGCTAGTCTATAAGCGAAACAATAGAAAGGAAAATTGAATTTATACAAACACCAGACAAAATTATTTTTATGATACTAATTATGTCATATCAGTTTGTAAATAAATTTTAAATAAAGACAGCAAATAATGTATCTCCTTTAAAGGAAAGAATGCTTAACAGCCAGACATAGCCCATAATCAAATGCATTAAACAGCAAAATTACTAGGTTTTCATGAAAACATCAGGAGACAACCTCTTCTGATAAATGTTAACATGTGTATACACATGCAGGTGTATATATTGGAATTTATGTGTGTGATTAAGTATGTTACTCTTTTTTAACAGCTGAAGGAAAAAGCATTCTTTGGGACAAAGGTGAAATGTAAAGAAAAACCAGGATACTTTATCTCAACCCATATTAAAAATATTGACAAAATGAACAATCTGAATTCTTATTGTCAGAATATATACCACATATATACATAAAATTATTTTTATGATACTAATTATGTCATATCAGTTTGTAAATAAATTTTAAATAAAGACAGCAAATAATGTATCTCCTTTAAAGGAAAGAATGCTTAACAGCCAGACATAGCCCATAATCAAATGCATTAAACAGCAAAATTACTAGGTTTTCATGAAAACATCAGGAGACAACCTCTTCTGATAAATGTTAACATGTGTATACACATGCAGGTGTATATATTGGAATTTATGTGTGTGATTAAGTATGTTACTCTTTTTTAACAGCTGAAGGAAAAAGCATTCTTTGGGACAAAGGTGAAATGTAAAGAAAAACCAGGATACTTTATCTCAACCCATATTAAAAATATTGACAAAATGAACAATCTGAATTCTTATTGTCAGAATATATACCACATATATACAAACACACAAATAAATGACGATAATTATTATAGATAGATAGACAGATAAGCTATAAACCTGAACCTGATTTTTGAGCAATCCCTTACTTATTTTACTATAAACAAATACTTAGTAATTTAGGTTGGTTAAGATCCCAGAGCTAAAGCAATTCAACCTTCTACCAAACCCTTCACCTGATTGTGAATATTTTGGGTCTAAAAGCAGTCAGAAATGATGTGAGAAGATAGCAGTATAAACATAGCACAAAGTTCTAAAGTTAATGAAAGGTCAACTGTTCAAATGGAAAATTGAGAACACATCTACGGGAAAAAGAAATGCTTCAGACAGACATTTCACTTTTATTTTATTTATTTATTTTTTTTTTAGATTTCTAGATTGCTTTTTTTTTTTGTATTTATTTATTTTTTCACTTTTAATTGAAGATGTCTTAATGTGACTTGAATCTATCTGATAGGTCATCACATTTTGAAACTTCTTTTATGTACTTTTGTGTTTCTTTTCATCTTTATCCTTTCTGTATTTTGCAAAGATAAATGCATGTTCTTCATGTAGTTTTCTCAATGCAGTGATTTCATTTTCTATATCTAAGTTTAATTTGACAACAAAGAGAAAGAGCAGATTAAAATCAAAAGCCTTTCTTGTTAGTTAGCCTTATCTGGATCACCCAAATTTTGGGGAAAAGGAGCAGATAGACTACAGGTTTTAAATCATTTGCCCCAAAGGAGCACAGCATGAACACTGAAGCTCAGATATTTTGTTTCTTAAAACCATGTTCTTTATCATGTACCACTTCACTTTACTACCTTTTTAGAAAACTCTGAAGACTTTAGAGAAAAAAGCATGTTTAAGATGATTATTGAGAGATGATTAATACTGTTTCAGATTGAACAAAGGTAAGTCATTCTAGGTGACTTGATACTACTTTGATACTAATGACTTAGATACTACTTTCAAAACACCTGACCATGATAAAATATTAGAAAACACACACACACACACACGCACACACCCCTTTATTCTTTAAGCCTCAGAGAAATAAGAGAACTCCTTGGAGGTCAAAACAAAATTCAGAATTTGCAATACTGACATGTTCATTCAGAGTGCTCTAGAGACTGACTTTGAATGGGTCTTGCCTTGCTCATTTGAGGACTTAGTGTGTATAGGGGAGAAAAGGATAGATTCCTGGGAATCTAAATTTGGGGGGATTACTAAAGTAATAGAATAAGCAGAAGAGAGAAGTATGAGATGAGGCTGCAGATAAGAATGGTTAGAAATAATGGTGTCATGGGCCAGAGAGAGCTGAGAATCCAGTGTGTAGGTGATAGACAACACAATGCATAGTTGATAATGGAGAGAACAGGGGACCAAAATAGCAGTTTAAGAAAGCACTTTAATAATCTAGGGCAGTTATTTGCAAACTTTTTTTTTTTTTTCCTGCAGGGCCAGCTAATAAATCTTTTAAGCTTTGTGGGAAAAGAAGCCAGATTAAGAATATGATGCTGACACTTGAGCTAGCAGATAGAGCTCAAAGTCTGAAATAAGGCAATAGTTGCTGAAGAGATAAATGTAACTATGGCAAAGAATCAGCTTGCATTAAGAATCTATTATTAGTTTGAATTTTAACATTCTGTGATTAATTGGATATGGAAATGAAGGAAGAATCTGTTGTGCATCTGAAGTTTCATGTTTAGGTGATAAATTACTCCTCACCTGCATCCACCCAAACACAAGCATATACATGCAAAGTATATGTTTGAAACAGAAGATTCGAGAAGATAATGAAATTAGTTTTCACTGATTTACCTTTAACACTTGTAGAAGTGTTTCAAATGATTCTTCTGGAATAGTTTTCTTCCCTGGCCTCAGCGATGCTGGGTTTTCCACCAATGTCTGACTCTTAACACAGGTAATTTGAAATATGTAACCACTAAGTTTTCTTTCACACTTATTTAATATTGAATCAAATAAAGATGATAAGGAGGAAGCAGCAAACTTAGATACTACTTCCAAAACCCTTGACCATGATAAAGTATTAGGAAATACAGACACACACACACGCACACGCACACACACCTATCTTCTTTAACTGCATAATGACACTTCTGAGAAATAAGAGAACTCCTTGGAGGTCAAAACAAAATTCAGAATTTGCAATACTGACATGTTGATTCAGAGTGCTCTAGAGACTGACTTTGAATGGGTCTTGCCTTGCTCATTTGAGAAGGTTTATAAAACTTGAACNCATGCTTAAGATGATTATTGAGAGATGATTAATACTGTTTCAGATTGAACAAAGGTAAGTCATTCTAGGTGACTTGATACTACTTTGATACTAATGACTTAGATACTACTTTCAAAACACCTGACCATGATAAAATATTAGAAAACACACACACACACATGCACACACCCCTTTATTCTTTAAGCCTCAGAGAAATAAGAGAACTCCTTGGAGGTCAAAACAAAATTCAGAATTTGCAATACTGACATGTTGATTCAGAGTGCTCTAGAGACTGACTTTGAATGGGTCTTGCCTTGCTCATTTGAGGACTTAGTGTGTATAGGGGAGAAAAGGATAGATTCCTGGGAATCTAAATTTGGGGGGATTACTAAAGTAATAGAATAAGCAGAAGAGAGAAGTATGAGATGAGGCTGCAGATAAGAATGGTTAGAAATAATGGTGTCATGGGCCAGAGAGAGCTGAGAATCCAGTGTGTAGGTGATAGACAACACAATGCATAGTTGATAATGGAGAGAACAGGGGACCAAAATAGCAGTTTAAGAAAGCACTTTAATAATCTAGGGCAGTTATCTGCAAACTTTTTTTTTTTTTCCTGCAGGGCCAGCTAATAAATCTTTTAAGCTTTGTGGGAAAAGAAGCCAGATTAAGAATATGATGCTGACACTTGAGCTAGCAGATAGAGCTCAAAGTCTGAAATAAGGCAATAGTTGCTGAAGAGATAAATGTAACTATGGCAAAGAATCAGCTTGCATTAAGAATCTATTATTAGTTTGAATTTTAACATTCTGTGATTAATTGGATATGGAAATGAAGGAAGAATCTGTTGTGCATCTGAAGTTTCATGTTTAGGTGATAAATTACTCCTCACCTGCATCCACCCAAACACAAGCATATACATGCAAAGTATATGTTTGAAATTTTTTTTTTTTTTCCTGCAGGGCCAGCTAATAAATCTTTTAAGCTTTGTGGGAAAAGAAGCCAGATTAAGAATATGATGCTGACACTTGAGCTAGCAGATAGAGCTCAAAGTCTGAAATAAGGCAATAGTTGCTGAAGAGATAAATGTAACTATGGCAAAGAATCAGCTTGCATTAAGAATCTATTATTAGTTTGAATTTTAACATTCTGTGATTAATTGGATATGGAAATGAAGGAAGAATCTGTTGTGCATCTGAAGTTTCATGTTTAGGTGATAAATTACTCCTCACCTGCATCCACCCAAACACAAGCATATACATGCAAAGTATATGTTTGAAATAGAAGATTCGAGAAGATAATGAAATTAGTTTTCACTGATTTACCTTTAACACTTGTAGAAGTGTTTCAAATGATTCTTCTGGAATAGTTTTCTTCCCTGGCCTCAGCGATGCTGGGTTTTCCACCAATGTCTGACTCTTAACACAGGTAATTTGAAATATGTAACCACTAAGTTTTCTTTCACACTTATTTAATATTGAATCAAATAAAGATGATAAGGAGGAAGCAGCAAACTTAGATACTACTTCCAAAACCCTTGACCATGATAAAGTATTAGAAAATACAGACACACACACACGCACACGCACACACACCTATCTTCTTTAACTGCATAATGACACTTCTGAGAAATAAGAGAACTCCTTGGAGGTCAAAACAAAATTCAGAATTTGCAATACTGACATGTTGATTCAGAGTGCTCTAGAGACTGACTTTGAATGGGTCTTGCCTTGCTCATTTGAGAAGGTTTATAAAACTTGAACCCTAAGTTGGATAGAATGCTAAGTTGAAGACTCCTACATTTGACAGATAAGTCTCAAGGGCCAGTAACTTCAGATGGTGAACTGAAAAAAAAAAAAAAATCCTCATCCCCCTAGGAATTGGCAGAAATACTTTTTACCTCTTTAAAGAAGAAGAAACCCCTGCCACCATAATGTTGATAAAACTCTATGGAATGAAGCACTCCTTAACTGACATGATACCTATAATCCTCTCAACTCAAATGCTATTGTGATTAATGTCTGGAAAGGCCAATGTTCTCCATTCATAAGCACCTTTAAGTGGAATCTACAGAAAGAAGGAGAAATCTACAGGGAACAAAACAAGAAAATACAATAAGCAGTGAACAGTAAATTATTTATGAAAGCTGAGAGTTTCTAGAGCCTTTGAAAATCCCTCAGGTAGATATACCCCTATTAAGTCCATGAAAGGTGAAGGACAAACCATTTTCTTCACATCGGCTTAGTTATTTTTTTTCCAGTTCCACCCTGGTGTGTAATTGTCATTCTGAGCCCGTGTTGGAAAAGAAGAACCTTCTTTTCCAGAAGCTATGTTCTCTCTTCTCAATGGTGTGTCATTATAATATGGCTTTCCTCCTGGGTCAGACAATAAAGAAGCTGCCTGCAATGCAGGTTTTATCCATGGGTAGAAAAGATGCCCTGGAGAAGAGAATGGCCACCCGTTCCAGTATTCTTGCCTGGTGAATTCCATAGACAGAGGAACTTGGTGGAACTACAGTCCACGGGGCCACAGTCAGACATGACTGAGCAGCTAACACACATACATACACACACACACACTATAATATATACAGATCACTTTCAGTTTTTGTTAGAAACAGCTTGACCCAATGATTTAAGACAATAATTTTCAAAACTCGTATAGTCTTTTATGGGCTGAATTTGGTGTTCCCCAGACTGATAAACTGAAGCCCTAATCTTCAGCACCTCAGAATGTGATTGTATTTGGAGATTGAGTCTTTCAAGGTGATTAAGTTAAAATGAGGCCATTAGAACGTGACACTTATCAAATCTAATTGGTTTCCTTAAAAGAAATGGAAACTTGAGAAACCCCAAACAGCCCTGTGCACAGAGGAGAGACCAGATGAGAAAGTCATCATCTCCAAACCAGAGAGAAAGGTCTCAAGAGACCTACCCTACCACCAACTTGATCTTGGACTTTGAGCTTAAAAAATAGTGAGAAAACAAATTTCTGTTGTTGAAGCCCCCAGTCTATGGTCTTTTTTCATTACAGTCCTAAGAAACCAATACACCTGGGAACTTGTTAGAAACGCAAATTCTTGGGCCCATGCAAAACCTTCTGAATCAAGAAACTCTAGAGGTAGGTTCCAGCTATTTTTATTTTATCAAGATTTCCAGATAATTCTGATATATACTAAAAGTTTGAGAACCATTGATTTACTCTATCTTGATGAGGAATGAATTGATATGATCCCTAAATCAATTTATTGCTGAAAATATCATAAAAGGTCTTATTTTTTCTCAGTATGACCACTTCTCTTTTTTCATACAGTGATAAATGTTTATAGGGGATTAAATGTATGTTGTATACTAAGATAGTTTATGGGGGATAACAAAACATATAAAACACTCCAATATTCTTGGGCAAAAATGTACTGAAACAGAAAGAGGAAATTTTATTAAAAATTTATAAAATTAGTGCAATACCTGAGCTGCACAGGATTAGTTCATATTAGGTTTCCTTTGTGTTGGAGACTGACAAAAGAGCAATCAGGTTAGGGAACAAAGGTGGTTTAAATTGCTAGGTGGCTTATACTTTTATACATTACACAAAATAAAGGAGAAGATACAATATACTGAGGGAAGGAAGGAATGAAGTAGCTTCTGCTAGAAGCTGAAAGAGTGAAAGACAAATGAGAGTCAACTGAAAGAGCTCCCAAAGGCCAAAGCTGGAACAATTTGTATAACAAGATATAGTATGAATTTTAATCCAAAGTATACACTAAATATCCATGAGTCCATAGCAGGTTCGATCCCTGGCTCAGGAAGATCCCCTGGAGGAAGACAGGTCAACCCACTCCAGTATACTTGCCTGAGGAATCTCATAAACAGAGGAGCCTGGCAGTCTACAGTCCATAGAGCTGCAGAGAGCTGGGCACAGCTGAAGCCACTTAGCATGCATACATGCCTTGTGCTATACGTATATGACTGAATGAATAAATAGGTAAATGGGGGATAAGAGATAAATCTCTCAAGTGGAGGAATTTCAAATAATGTATGTAGATAACTGAAAGCAGGGGAACATGACTCCCCACTCCTCCAGTATGGGCTGAGCATAGTGACTTCCATCCAAAGAAAAGAGAAAAGAGAGGAGAAAATAGTCATCTTTGCAGAAACCCAGCAACAATGACAAAAACTCAGCCATGTGATCATGAACATCAACAATGATAGCACTTTATGTCTGTGGTCTTCTTCCAAATAATTATAACCAAAGAATGATTATGAGGAAAACATCAGAAAAATTACAACCAAGTACCATCTATGACATATCAGACCAATAGTCCTCAAAACAAGCAAGATTTTCAAAAAGGGGAATCTGGGAATCTCTCATACAAAAAGGAGCCTAAAGAGAAATGGGGACTAAATGCTATGTGGTATCCTGGATCAGCTAGTGAAACCCATAAAGGTCATGAAGTTAAAATCTAAGGAATTATATATAAAGAAATCTGAGTAAGCATCACTTTAGTTTAAAATTCAGAAGGTTATATTTTGAAAAAGTATTTGGGAATTGTAAATTGGCATATAAAATTTAACTTGACGCTGTTATGGTGTGTTTTCAAATATTGTTACTATTATTGGGAGAGAGTATTTGCCAAGTAACGTGTAGAATAAAAGCATTACTGGTAAAGAAAGCTGAACAAGTGTGAAGGAAGGAAGGCTTAAGGGCAATGAAAGGTTTATATTGATTCTGGTTATTTGTGGAAATTCTGTACAGCTTTGCTTAACTTTATTCAAGCTTAATTTATTTATGGGAACTTAACATTCCATGGGGCTTCCCTCATAGCTCAGTTGGTAAAGAATCCGCCTGCAATGCAGGAGACCTGGGTTTGATCTCTGGGTGGGAAGATCCCCTGGAGGAGGGAAAGACTACCCACTCCAGTGTTCTGGCCTGTGTAGTCCATGGGATCGGAAAGAGTGGGACACGACTGAGCAGCTTGTGCTTCACTTCACTTCGCTTACATTCCATATTTGATACTTCTGAAATTAATTTATGTATGCATTCTTGGAGATCATCCTAGCTGTTTTGTGAAGAAGAATCAGGAAGGGACAAGACTTAAGGCAGAGGGACCTATTCAGAGGCTGAGAGTCTTACAGTCAACAATACAAGAGATGAATAGAGCCCAGTCTAAATTTGTGGCAGAGGGATTGGAGAAAAGTTAATACATTTGAAATATATGTTGAAAATAGAATTGATGGGACATGGTAATGCACTAGGTTGGAGAGGAAAGCAAAGCAAAATTCAAGAGCAAATATTAGGTGGTGTGATTTACTGGAACAGGAAACCAAGGAGAAGAAATAAGTATACAGGGAAATACAATATATGTACTTTAGATTTACTGGGTTTGAAATATGCATAGGATTCAGGGAAATACAATATGTGTACTTCAGATTTACTGGGTTTGAAATATGCATAGGACATATAAGTAGAACTAATATACACTTTTACAAATAGGCCCAAGTATTAAGAGAATATTACCAGCCAGACATGCACGTGTGAGCCTGTGCATATAGAGTAAACAATACTTGAAGTGTGGACAATGGAGAGGGTCAGCAAGGGAGGGGAGTAGGGAGAGAGAGGAGGCCAGGCTCAGAGCAACATGATCATTCAACAGGTAAGCCTTAACTCCTGGTAAAAGTCTCATCTATTTTGCATCAATAGCTTTGCCCCAATCAGGTTTTCAACTTAATCTCACTAGTGGTCATACAGCCATGCAATATAAACCAGATTAATCTGTCTCAAACAAAAATGTCATATTCTTAACCCTTGCCTCATCATTCTACTCTGTCCTCTTGGAAATTCACCATTCTCCCAGGTAGCAATTCATTCATTATTGCTATTTTCATTTAGGCATCCATTTAGTAAGTGAAATCATATTGAGGGCATTCTATACTGATGTAATTAGGCTCTTCAACAATGCTTTATATAGTCCCTTCAAGCACTTTGAAGTCAGTAATGCTTCTATCAACCTCACAGTAACTCATGTTTAGGGTTACTATTGACTCTCAACTTCATCTATACTTGCTGCAAGACACAATAAGCACTTAATTCTTTTTTTCTTTCTTTAACATTTCTTAGTTTTATGTGTATTTGTATGCCTTATCTTTAGATAGATATGTTTTAAATACCTAGATGACAGGAACTACTCCCATTTTTCACATCACCTAGCAACACCCCATCCCAGTACTCTTGCCTGGAAAATCCAAAGGACGGAGGAGCCTGGTGGGCTGCAGTCCATGGGGTCGCTAACAGTCGGACAGACTGAGCAACTTCACTTTCACTTTTCTCTTTCATGCATTGGAGAAGGAAATGGCAACCCACCCCAGTATTCTTGCCTGGAGAATCCCAGGGACGGGGGAGCCTGGTGGGTTGCCGTCTATGGGGTCACACAGAGTCGGACACGACTGAAGTGACTTAGCAGCAGCAGTCTAACAGTCGGACAGACTGAGCGACTTCACTTTCACTTTTCTCTTTCATGCATTGGAGAAGGAAATGGCAACCCACTCCAGTATTCTTGCCTGGAGAATCCCAGGGATGGGGGAGCCTGGTGGGTTGCCGTCTATGGGGTCACACAGAGTCGGACACGACTGAAGTGACTTAGCAGCAGCAGCAGCAGCAGCAAGGTACCTTGCTATTAACTACTTGCTGATTTACTGATTAATTTCCTGACTCAGAAAACCAATTTGTACTTGATGAGGTAAAGAGAGGAGGATGTGCAACCTTAGAAGGGATGTATGTAAGTAACAAGTTTATTGTTTTATTTTTCTTATAGTGATTCAAATGGCAGGCTTTTTTCTTATATTAATGATGAATAGAAGCAGTTTGGTTTTATGACAAAATACATATTTTCAGCTTATAGCAATGAAAGTAGCTATGGAGTTAGATTTTAAAATCAAAATTTTTCTGTGATAAACTTTTCAGTTTTATGTATACTTTGAAAGGATTATCTTTCTGAGTTAATTGCAGGGCAACTTTTCCTTGTCATTGCCAAGTTTGGAGAGACAGAGCTACCAGTTTCCAACTTCAAATTATTCACTGTATGTTCAAGAAATGCAAACCCAACAAAAAAGGAGTTTAACAAATTTAACAAATAAGTCTGGCATTAGAGTCACACCCTTATAGGAACCATTATAAGAGTTTGACCTCCAGAAAAGCACCCTGCTGATTCCAATTTGACCCATGAAATGGCTGACCACAACATTCCCTGCCTCCCCAACCCCTCTCTGTGATGTCTCCTAAACACCTCAATGGACGAAACCAGGGGCTACAAATATATCTGAAGACCAGTCTGAAATCCCTCTAACATCCACTTCCAAAAATCCCCCCTTAATAAAGCAATTGCTACAACTAAAAGCTTTATGAATATTTCCCCTTTTTGTGTTATACAATGTACTCTCCTTTCTTAATACCTCTGAACACTTGCAATGGATGTATGCCATAATTTACAAATAAGCTATAATTTTAATTGTGTGTCTCAAACTTAATTTTGTCTTTGATACAAATGCATAGTAGTAAATGTAAGTCTGCTGTATTGCACTTTTAATATATTAAATATCCAACTTTACATTAGTACAAATTGTTGAGAAATTGTAAACATTTCTAGAGAAGATTTTGATGACCCGTTTTGGGTAAGGAGCCTCTTGTTATATATATTCATTGATGTGCATTCAATGTATCTATTATATATTACATTAGGACTAAATTCATAGTCCCCTAATTGTTTGCAACATATAAAATATCATGGTGACATTTTCCTCATGCTATATCCTGATGCACCTGAGAGTATCTCTGGACCATTTCCAGCCTTTTGATGAGACTTGTCACAGCCTCAGATAATCGTTTTTCTCTTTGTCTAGAGAAAGGTTTCCAGGCTAAACCCTTAATTTTGTAGCAATTCAAAGGCTAACACCTCCTGTTAAACAAAAGAAGAACTATATCATGGTAATAAGAATCCACTGCACCACTTCTGGGTAAAGTCTAAATATAAGGAGCTTGACATGTCAGTTACCTGGTGTACAAGTTAATATGAAAGAATTTAACTCACATTTATTCTTTTTGTTTTCTCTAGCTTTTCAATTGCATCCCAAACAACAAACTGTTAACCTTTCAGGGCCTAATCTATAATTCGTATTCTGGCCAACAGCTGAATTACTTGACTGAAAGTTCTGCTGATACAAGGAGCAAAGGATCAGCACTTAATGGATACACAACAAAAAGCTCAACTCCATGAATTTAAATCCATCCTGCATTAGAAGAATTTATAATAAGCTTGTGGCAATAAAATGTCAAGATGTTAATAGGAATTGGCAGGTTTCCATATGATTAGATGACAAAATTTCAGCCCAAAATGCCACCTTTTTGTTCAAATGTAAGAAACACACTGAACAGATGTATCCAGAAAGATAACCATTGTAAAGACATATGTCTACACTCTATAAATTATTTCTTATATCAGTGACATCTTCTGCAGTGAATACTAGGCCATTTTGAAAACAAGGTATCAAAAGAGATTAGAGGTTTTAAACAGACTTCCCTATTTGCTTTTAATGATGTTCTCTCTTGGGAAAACAGACAACCTTGTCTTCAAATACTAATACACTAAAGCATTTTGCTTTCTGAAAATAGAAACCATTAAGAAATAAAGTACAGCTATCCCTTTATGTACCTTTCATAGGGACAAACTGATCTTAAAGCTATGCTGCTGCTGCTGCTAAGTTGCTTCAGTCGTGTCTGACTCTGTGCGACCCCATAGACGGCAACCCACCAGGCTCCCCCGTCCCTGGGATTCTCCAGGCAAGAACACTGGAGTGGGTTGCCATTTCCTTCTCCAATGCATGAAAGTGAAAGTGAAAAGTGAAAGACACTCGGTTGTGCCCAACTCTTAGTGACCCCATGGACTGCAGCCTACCAGGCTCCTTAGTCCATGGGATTTTCCAGGCAAGAGTACTGGAGTGGGGTGCCATTGCCTTCTCCACTTAAAGGTATAGGCTCTATTAACTTAAATCTTAATTATTCAGTGATTTCAAATCAACCCTTTGCTTTCATTTTTTCACTTCATATATTCACCATTTGTTACTTTTAGTGCTTTATTACTTCATTAGATTATATTAGATTATAAGCTACATGAAGTCAGTAATCTTGATTTACCCTCCATTTTATCTTATAGAATCTATTAATCTCAGAGAATTTATCAGTTTTTTTTTCATTTTTCAAATTGGAGCATAATCATTTTACAACATTGCATTAGTTTCTGCTACATAATAAAGTGAATCAACTGTATGTACACATATACCCCCTCCCTCTTGAACGTCCCTCCCATTCACCCCTATCTCATCTATCTAAGTCATCACAGAGCACCAAGCTGATTTCCCTATGCTGTACTGCGGTTTTCCACCAGCTACGAGATCTGTCCTGGGTGTTCTTGGGAAGGAATGATGCTAAAGCTGAAACTCCAGTACTTTGGCCACCTCATGTGAAGAGTTGACTCATTGGAAAAGACTCTGATGCTGGGAGGGGTTGGGGGCAGGAGGAGAAGGGGACGACCGAGGATGACATGGCTGGATGGCATCACTGACTCAATGGACGTGACTCTGAGTGAACTCCGGGAGTTGGTGATGGACAGGGAGGCCTGGCGTGCTGTGATTCATGGAGTCACAAAGAGTCGGACACGACTGAGCGACTGAACTGAATGTATATATGTCCATGCTACTCTCTCAATCTGTTCCTCTCTTTCCTTCCCCACCCTTTGTCCACATGTCTCTTCCCTACCTTTGTGTTTCAATTCCTGCCCTTTACATCAACTAAGCTTCAACTGAGAAAAAAAAAAAAGGACAAAAACTCAAGTTGCAGGGCAGGAATAGAGGTGTGTGTGTGTGTGTTTCCTTTCATTTTTTTATTTTCTTATTGAAGCATAGTTGATGAACAATATTATCACAGTTTTTTAAAGCAGACTGAATAAGTAGTTAGGTAAAGAAAATAAATGAATATAAATATGTTTCTTAAGATGTTAATGGTATATATGTGTTATTATTTAATGTTTACAATTTGAGGCTCCTTGTCATTCATTTATCTGGTTTTGCATTCTAGGATGTTCATTTTTTAGGACAATACTTCCATTCTGAACATGTCTATGTTTACTTAATTTTTCAGCCACTGAAAAATTTATTGACAAATGTATTGACAAAGGATCAAAGTGCTTATTGTGCTGTAGATACAAGACAGAAAATGTTCAATTTTTCCCCACTACATTTTAATTGACAACTGTAGATTTGTGCAGACACAATCTGATCATGCCCATTGGGTTAACAGAGCCATCAAAAGAGGGACAGGTAAGACTCAGCATCTTCCAAGGCCAGGGCTAATGACTAGTGCAAAGCTGTGTGTTGATATTGTCAGGAGTCCTCTCCACTCCCTCAACTCAATTTCTCACATCATTGCTTTGCACCCCTGGGGAGGAGCCGCAGAAGTCCAAGGTATGTCAGCGAGAATATTGCTCTCTCAGGAATTCAGTACAATCGGATAAACAACCACACAGCTGGCCAAACTAATAGTATAGAAGTGTGTGACCTAAGTGTTTAATAAATGCATGAGCATTTTACAAGGCCCAGGGGACCTTCTTCAGAATTATTGAATTTGATTGATTATATGTAGAGTTTACTTGGGGGTAATTTTTGTTTAAAAATGAAGTTACAGATTTTATTAGACGTTACAAACATCTTGAGTTGATTAAAACCCACATATAAGGTCATATTGTGTGAAATATTTCTGTAAATATAAAAGAAAATCTCAACAAGAAAATGAAATATCTCAACTTCATTCTTTCCATTTTGTGTTATTTGTAACAGACAAAGCTTAGTAGTAGTTTAGGGCTCATGAATAAATATAATCAGAAAGCTCTAAATTTATATTCTGTACCACTCTTGAATTTGTATAGATACTGAGTACTGTGTTAGTTAGGGGGTTTCCCAGGTGGCACAGTGGTAAAGAATCCACCTGTCAAAGCAGGCGATGCAGAAGATGTGGGTTCGATCCCTGGGTGGGGAAGATCCCCCGGAGTAGGAAATGGTAACCTACTCAAGTATTCTTGCCTGAAAAATTCCATGGAAAGAGAAGCCTGGCAGGCTACAGTCTAGGAGGTCGCAAAGAGTTGGCCGTGACTGAGTACCAACTATGTTAATTAAGGACTCTTTATCCCATTCCAGCATTCTTGCCTGGAGAATCCCATGGACGGAGAAGCTTGGTGGGCTACAGTCCACAGGTCACAAAGAGTCAGACACAACTGAGCGACTTCACTTTCACTTTATCCTTTAAATAAGCATTTCGGAGGCAAACAACCTATGATGGGCAGTGGAAATTTATGGACACAAATTTGTTGTTTTGAGTCTAGAGTGTAATGAACTGTAATTTATCTGGCCACAGTCTGCAGCTATAAAATCCAGTCATAGAAAGGATATTCTTTTCATGTCACAGGAGCTTTTACTTGAACTCATAAAAGGCTCCAGTGATTTAAATACAAACCAAAGTGGTTGAATTACTACTCCTGTAACATACCTACAAAGGGTTGGTCATGGTTGTGTGGTTAGGGTTGAGCTCTGAGCTATGGATCATGTCTTCTAGACCCATGCTAAAGTCTTTCACAGAGTGTTAATTACTAAATTTTAACCACCATTCATTTCTTTCTCTTTTCACTAATAACAGTAATAATGCATATCCTTAAAGCTATAGAATGTATGGCTATTTGGAAAACAAATATAAGATATTAAAATATAATAAAATAGAAACATTGAGCTGAAATTTGAAAATAACAATTTTATCAAATCAAAGAAATAAATTATTTCCTGATCTACAGCTGGTATTATGTGGATACTGTTTTACGCTAATTAAACCCACTAGCAGAAACAGATTTTTTTCCTCTGGAAACATTGCTAAAGCCTATTGAAAGTATTAGAACATTTTATGAGGTCAGGAAGAATTAGATTATGTATTTTTAGTTTCCTCGCTCCACACATACTATTACCATTACCAATAAAATCACTTCAGCTATGTCTAAAATACTTAAGGTAACCTACTTACTTTTGTTTGTTAGTATGTAGGGGAAAAAAAATCCTTTAAGCTTCTTATACTACAATTCACTCTTCATTTTAAAAGCAGGTTTGAACTGGGTTGAGTCCTACAATCAGAAAATCACCTAGGAGCAGGCTTCAGCAAAATTTTTGATAAATGTCTAAAACTTTTCTCTCCCTCTCCTTTCTCTACTTCTGGTATCCTTTTTAGTTATTAGTTAAACATGTCCTTAAAGAGTCCAATGGCTTCTCCTAATCCAGGCCTAATTTCCAGTGATTGCTCCATTAACTGAAAGGACTGCTCTTTTCTTCCCTTTCTTAGTCATGATCCCCATTAAAATGTTCACGCTCTCAAAATATTTTTCAGTGAGTCAGGAGAAAAGTAACTGGATTGAAAAAGGTGAATAAATAAACTCTTGAAGTGTATGACTTAGAAAAAAATACGGGTCAGGTTTTTCTTTGTACAAATGATCACTCTCATCAGGATGGGTAATAATTCTTTTGACAGATAGTTGAACTAAATTACTTTTTAATGTCCTGTCGGATACTAGAAAACAAAATAGTTTCCTTTGTTGTGCAGAAGCTTTTAATTTTAATTAGATCCCATTTGTTTATATTTGCTTTTATTTCCAGTATTCTGGGAGGCGGATCATTGAGGATCCTGCTGTGATTTATGTCGGAGAGTGTTTTGCCTATGTTCTCCTCTAGGAGTTTTATAGTTTCTGGTCTTACATTTAGATCTTTAATCCATTTTGAGTTTATTTTTGTGTGTGGAGTTAGAAAGTGATCTAGTTTCATTCTTTTACAAGTGGTTGACCAGTTTTCCCAGCACCACTTGTTAAAGAGATTGTCTTTACTCCATTGTATATTCTTGCCTCCTTTGTCAAAGATAAGGTGTCCATATGTGTGTGGATTTATCTCTGGGCTTTCTATTTTGTTCCATTGATCTATATTTCTGTCTTTGTGCCAGTACCACACTGTCTTGATGACTGTGGCTTTGTAGTAGAGCCTGAAGTCAGGTAAGTT
>SJYX01002400.1:42381-63637 GCA_006410675.1 Oreotragus oreotragus
TATACACATCTTAATTCTTTTGACAGATAGTTGAACTAAATTACTTTTTAATGTCCTGTCCTCCTCAGGATACTAGAAAACAAAATAAAGAGAGACATGGAAGAATTAGTGAAGATGGATTTAGACAGGCGTTCAGATAAATCTTTGCAGGTATCAGTTATAACACTTAGAAAACTACCCAGTTGTCTTTCCACAAAACCACCCCTGCTTGGTCTTTTTGGAATAAATAATAGAATATGAAAAGAAAGTGGCCAAATCTTGATTAGAAAAATAAAGTAACAAAACTCAAAAATTTAAATGAACACAAATTGTCCTTATATAAACACAAGACATTCTAGTCTTGGATTATAAGACATTTATCTAGGCTTTACATTTAAATTTCAGAGATATGATTTCTACTTGAAAATGTTAAGATGCTCCTCAAAAATGTAATAGAGCATATTTATATATATTTATTTAGTTTTTTCTATACTCTGTTCAAGGCGTAGATAATGGTTCAACTTAATTTTTCTTTTTATTTGGAAAGAAATAGACTTAGCGAGTGAACAACAGCAGCACCATAAAACAAGTAATTAATGAGAACCTACTATACAGCTCAAGGAACCCTGCTGCTGCTAGGTCGCTTCAGTCGCGTCTGACTCTGTGCGACCCCATAGACAGCAGCCCACCAGGCTCCCCCGTTCCTGGGATTCTCCAGGCAAGAACACTGGAGTGGGTCACCATTTCCTTCTCCAATGCATGAAAGTGAAAAGTGAAAGGGAAGTTGCTCAGTCATGTCCGACTCTTCGCGACCACATGGACTGCAGCCCACCAGGCTCCTCTGTCCATGGGATTCTCCAGGCAAGAGTACTGCAGTGGGGTGCCATTGCCTTCTCCAAGGAACCCTACTTATACTCAAATTTATGTCCATTGAGTTGGTGATGCTATCTAACCATCTCATCCTTTTGCTTTCAATCCTTCCCCGCATCCGTGTCTCTTCTGATGAGTTGGCTCTTTATATCAGCTGGTCAAAGTACTGGAGCTTCAGCATCAGTCCTTCCAGTGAATTTTCAGGGTTGATTTAGGCTTGATTGGTTTAATCTCCTTATAGTCCAAGGGATTCTCAAGTCTTCAGTCTGTAAGCTATTTGGGGTTTTTTTTGTGTTGTTGTTCATTTGCATTATTTTATTTTATAAATAAAAGCATACAGTGTTTGTCTTTTTTTTTTTTCTTTTCTTATTTGTCATCAGGTTCATTCATGCTGTCACAAAAGGCAAGGTTTCGTTCTTTATTATTACTGAGTGATACTCCATTGTGTGTGTGTCTGTGTGAGTACATGTATATATCCAGTATATACAAAACATTTTCTTTATTCATCTTTGGTGGATACTTAGGCTGCCTCTTCATTTTAGGTATTGTAAATAACCCTACAATAAACACTGGGGCACTTGTATCTTTTTTGCATAGTGCTTTTGTTTTATTCAGGCAAATGCCCAGCAGTGGAATTTCTGGAATGCTTGATATTTTTATTTTTAAATTTTTTAGGAACCTCCATAATGTTTTCCTTAGTGGCTGAACTAATTGACACTTTCACCAACAGTACATGATGGTTTGTTTTGAATTTATTTAACATTGGATTTAAAAATAATTCATAGGTTTGATTACATATTTAATTATTAACTTCCTGTTATTTGTTTTTGCCAAAAAAAAAGAAAGTTTTAAAGTCAGACCAAAATTTGAGTTCTAAACAATGGCTTTGTCATGTATAAAAAATACTTAGTTATAGATGACAATTTTATTTGACTATATCTTCTTGTTAATTCAGGGTTACATTTTCAAATACTGTTAATAACTTACTTGAAGAATTTGACATTTTGTTTTTTCCATTTTGTTTGTTTTATGATGCCTCCACATATTGCATTAATTATCAAACCAATGTCTTAATTATTAGATTGTATTTTCACATCTGATTTGTTGTCATAAATGGTTTGTCCTATATAATGCATTGAGTTTTGTCCATTATAAAATAGAAACTAAAACCTTAAAATATGGAGCCTCCTAAAACCATATTATATGTGAAAAAAACATAGCTGATAGAGGTTTTAAAAATATAATGTGTGAAAAGCTTTTGTGAAAGGTTACACAAATTAAAATCAGTATCAATGGTGTCCCATAGAGATAGGATATAATTGGAAGTCTCTATCAATCAGCCTCCAATATAACTGAATGCTTACAATGGGCCAGGTACTACTTTAACAGTTGGGAATACAGTGATGACTAAGGCAGGCAGAATCTTTCATCAAGAAGCATAAACTAACAGGACAAGGTATACAAAAAAGAATATAGATAATAAACATGAAAGAAACTTTATGATATTTAGTTGAGGACTGTTATGATCTAGATTAAACAGAGCAATGTGACTATTTATTAAGCCATATCTGATAAAAGTACTATTGGTATGGGTAAGCCACCCAAGATACAACATTTGTATGTATGGATGGATGTGAGAGTTGGATTGTGAAGAAAGTTGAGTGCCGAAGAATTGATGCTTTTGAACTGTGGTGTTGGAGAAGACTCTTGAGAATTCCTTGGACTGCAAGGAGATCCAACCAGTCCATTCTGAAGGAGAGCAGCCCTGAGATTTTTTTGGAAAGAATGATGCTAAAGCTGAAACTTCAGTACTTTGGCCACCTCATACAAAGAGTTGACTCATTGAAAAAGACTCTGATGCTGAGAGGGATTGGGGGCAGGAGGAGAAGGGGATGACAGAGGATGAGATGGCTGAATGGCATCACTGATTCAATGGACATGAGTCTGAGTGAACTCCAGGAGTTGGTGATGGACAGGGAGGTCTGGCGTGATGCGATTCCTGGGGTTGCAAAGAATCGGACACAACTGAGTGACTGAACTGAACTGAGCCTGTTTTTTCTTGCCTGGAGAATTTCATGGACAGAGGAACCTGGTAGGCTACGGTCCACGGGGTCACGAAGACATGACTGAGTGATTGACACTTTCACCCTTCAGCCTGCTTTTAGTATATCTCCTGGATGTTGAATGATAAATCTTTCTATATCAATTTATACAAAGAAATTAATGATTTCACATACAGCTGTATACCTATGAATCTCATCTTGCCTCTTTCTTGTGTTTTATAATGAGGACTTACAAGACTTTTGACTCATTGCATCTAATCCCCTAAGGTCAACACCAGCCCTATTTTACTGACTATCTAGCATAATTAAAATATTTAAAATAAAAACATTGCTTGGATGTAAATTATAAGATTCATGGGAGTAACAGCTGTGGAGTTAAGATTAACCCTGTTTTCATCTTTTACCAAAGACTGTCGGAAGACTCTTTTCCCCAAAATTCATCCTATACATGGTTTGCTACATAGTTGGAAGTCTTCCTAACTACAAACACCAGGGCCAGAGAGAAAAATTAGGGCTAGATGCACACATTTGGTATGATTTGTTAGCACCTAAGGAAACAGAGACTATGAAAGATTCAGAAAGAAAAATATGATTTAAACAGTCCAGAAATGAAATCACCTGCCTTCTGGAAAAATTCACAGCCTGTGAGGAAGTGTAAGTGGTGGGAACCTAATCAATTATCCTGGATAATTCATGTAAAATAAGTGAATTTTTAAAAAGGAAAATAAAGCTCTATAATCTGTCAGTTGATAAACTGTTCAAAAGTCCACCTGGGAAATAGACATAATGTAGGTCAATTGGAATTATTTGCACTGTCTTGATTTGTGACTTTTTAATACATACCCAGTAAGTTACAATTCATGTTAAACATAACAGTAAATATGGCCCATTTNAATAAAGCTCTATAATCTGTCAGTTGATAAACTGTTCAAAAGTCCACCTGGGAAATAGACATAATGTAGGTCAATTGGAATTATTTGCACTGTCTTGATTTGTGACTTTTTAATACATACCCAGTAAGTTACAATTCATGTTAAACATAACAGTAAATATGGCCCATTTGGAAGATATTTATCATAACCTAAAAAATAAATCTTAAAGTTAATTTTTTTTACATTTTTTATTAGAAATAATATTTGGGGGATAGGGCAAAATATCCAGCACTTTCCTCAAGTTTTTCATTTTGTTATATCAAGTCACCCTTTCCTATATTTCATTGACCATTGAATTATTAATTATAAGAGAAACTTCCAAGTTAGGGTTCTTAGAAACTAATATCAAAAAATGCATCTGTCTAAAATTTTGCCATTCCTCAAGTGTGCTTTCAAATGTCATTTTACAGACACAGTCTCACACTTACCAAAACATTGTACTATAATAAATCTTATTTTGTGATTATAATGTGACAGAAGTTCAATACAAAGAAAATTTGAGCCTCATAAAAATCAAATCTTTTTTGAGTAGATGAAGATAATCTTGTAAATGGCTGTAAATATAAACAAATTGAGGGCTGGAGCACTTGAACAGCCTTTTAACTCACTTTTTATAAAATTATATCCTTATCTGACAGCTCCATCAGCAAATAGGAAATGCTTATTGTGTTTTTTCGAACACTAATGTAAAATCAACTGCTTAAATAAGTCACTTTGCTCCACTTGTTGCCCTCTTTAACCATGTAAGGACAAGGACTTTTATTTTTACTTGCATAATAATGATGCTATGAGGCATAGATTTTTAAAGAAAAAAAAATCACCAGTTATTCCTGAAGAAACAAATAGAGCTGATTAGAGCTCAAAGCTTAATAGTGTGTAACATAAGTGGCTGTTAATTTAAAAATTCCATTCTTATTTTTCAGTGTTTGTGACCTGTCTTAGCATTAAGAATGAAAACACCCGAAGTTCAACATCTACAAAATAGTCTAGGGTTCTACTTATATCATACATATTATATATTTGTTGTTCAATCTCTCAGTCATGTCTGACTTTTTTGAGACCCCATGGACGGGAGCATGCTGGGCCTCCTTGTCCTTTACCATCTCCTGGAGTTTGCTCAAACTCACGCCCATTGAGTCAATGATGCCATTCAACCATCTCATCCTCTGTCGTCCCCTTCTCCTCCTGCCATCGATCTTTCCCAGTATCAGAGTCTTTTCCAATGTATGATAATATATAATACATATGTCCCTGAAAATACAAAATCCACAAAAGCACAAAAAGGCAAATGCTAAATAAATTTCATATTTGCACTCATTTGTAAAACCCACAATTATGCCCCAGTTAATCTATAGGAAGAAGTTGAATTTTCACATAAACAGTATAATTAGTGCAATGTTGAATGGAGGTCCTTAAATTGGGGCCTGCCAAAGAGATGCTATAATGCCCGTTCCTCTTCAAGCAGGAGTTCCCAACCAAATATTCTGTACACTGACTAGACTGAGATACTTCATTCAAAATGAAAATTGTTCTACCACCAAATAACATGCTTGTGTTAAGTACCTCCGCAGAGAATGTGCTTGACTTTAAGCATCAATGAAGAAGGGGTATAGTGGCAAGGAAATAAAAGCAAAGCACTTATTGTACTCTTTCTGAGAGCTATTGCGAAATACCAGGAACAGTATAAATAACTTGAATTTACTTATTTGGCTTTTACAGAATAATAGAAGAACCCAGGACTCCCATATTGCATTAGATTCTTTACCATCTGAACAACCACGGAAGCCCAATATTATATAATTTGGTGCTGTAAATTATACAGAAACAGTAATATAGTAACAAATATCAATAATGATAATAATAATAAATAATAGCTCCTCTGGATTGGAATAGCTCAAGTGCACCTAAAGCATGAGTCAAGAAGTCCAAACCACTGATCCATAGGAAAGACTAAGAGAAAATGGTTAGCTTCCTGGAAGAATCCATAAGCAAACCCAGTCTTGTGAAGAGCTATTCGAGAGCTGGCCAATAGGAGATGACCACAGTCTACTAAACCTCACAGGATGACTTAGAGAAGATGAAAAATACTGGTTAAAGTGCTGGATTGCTGCCAAGTCACTATCAGAACACAGACACGATGATAGAGGTGGTACAACTACTTACATTCACAAGGATGAAAGCCGCAGACAAAGTATGAAAGAGCAGAAAACTAGCAATAATCTGGATCCGTGAGGGCATCCTGGACCTGAATTACCAGCTGAGAACTGCTAGCCTCAAAAGGGGGTGTTGTTCAATACTCCCAGGCCCCCAGATATACACTATATGGCCCAGTGTTACCAGGTTACATCAATAAACACAGTTCCTTAAATAACGTGGGAGTGTCTTTGCTTGTTAAGCCGCCTCAGTCCTGTAGGACTCTTAGCAAAACTATGGACTGTAGCTGTCCAGGCCCCTCTGTCCTTGGGATTCTCCAGACAAGAATACCGGAGTGGGCTGCCATGCCCTGCTCTAGGACATCTTTTCCACCCATGGATCGAACTACNTGGGGGCAAGAGAAGAAGGGGACAACAGAGGATGAGATGGCTGGATGTCATCATTGACTCGATGGACATGAATTTGAGTAAGCTCTGGGAGTTGGTGATGGACAGGGAGGCCTCGTGTGCTGCAATTCATGGGGTCGCAAAGAGTTGGACATGACTGAGCGACTGAACTGAACTGAACTGAGACAAGTTGAATGGTTTTTTATATTTTTAAGAGTTCCTTCCTCTTTTTCTGAAAGCCTTGCAGTCAGTTCTGTATCTTTGGTTTCTTAGAGCTGCAGTGTCGTGTGAGTGTGGAGGTGCTGGTCCGTGAGTGAGCCCTTTCAGCCTGAAAACTTACATCCTTAGGTACTAGAAGATTCATTCCTTACTGTCCTAATTATTTTCTTACTTTTGTTGTCTCTGATATCACTTTGTTCCTGACTCTTACCTTTTCATCTGTCGACTTTAAGTTTTTTATTTTAATTTACCTTCTTAGTTCTTTATTTACTTACGAAATATTCTGTAGTGATGGGTACATTTTTACCTTTGTGGGTACCTTTGTTTAAACCACTGAGTGTATAGCACCAAGAGTGAACCCAGATGTCAGCTGTGGACTCTGAGTGATATTGATGTCATTGTACGTTTATTACTTGTAATAAGCGTACCCTCTTGTGGGTCATGTTAATAGAGGAGAGGCATGGGGAAGCAGCGGGTTTAGGACAGTTCTTTATACTTTTTTGCTCCATTTTGCTGTGAATCTAAAACTGATCTAAAAAATAAAATAGTTGAAAAAAGATTTGGTAATGATGTTTTCTATTTTGAACTCATCCATTTTTCTCTTGCACTTTTTCTAATCATCCTGGTTTTTTCGTCTCATGATTATGACATCATCTTGAACATCTCTGGGTGTATAGAGTAAAACTTTCTGAAAGCTCATCACTGTTCTTGAGTTTTCTAGCTCATTGGTGTTTTAGTGCTGTTTATCTTAGTCTTGTAGTTTCCCAGAGGGGCTATGCAAAGCTGACGAGGACCCCTGAATAAGTGGGGCAGGCCTGACCATCAGTGTCCTGCTGTTGGGTGGCAAGGAGCCAGCTGTTCACGTGGAGGAACCCCTCAGCCAAGCAGGTGAAGGTCCCTTGTTCCAGGGCACCAGTCTTCACAGTAACTCTTCTAGTTCTGTCTTATTTATTTAGTTTCTCCTAAGAACCTGACTCTGATCTCTTGTCTGGGAAGATGTTGGGATTAACACTTGGTTGCTAGTGTTCTGTGTTCAGGATGCAGACATGTGGAAGGAGAGTATCAACTGATCGTGGAGGACTTCGAATCGATCCCTCTTTTTTCAGCAGTGCCTCAGTCCCATTCTGACCAGGCCAGGTGTTTCCCAGTCTGGAGCCTGTGGTGCTCTGACAGGTGNATACACATCTAGATGTGTATAAGAGACAGTTTTTCAGCAGTGCCTCAGTCCCATTCTGACCAGGCCAGGTGTTCCCCAGTCTGGAGCCTGTGGTGCTCTGACAGGTGGCCGGCCTCTCCACACTGCAGGCCTCCTGCCCATCTCTGGGCAGCACCCTCCCTCTGCCCTCATGTAACTTTTCTTTGCTCTAGAAATCTCTCCTCCACTTTCCTCTTCCTGTTCTCATCTTTGTGGAGTGGTACCTTAGAAGAGAGGATCACACGTAGTCTGTTTGTGCTTTTGATCCAGAATATTTTGTTTCTTCAACCTGTGTTTTCCACTTGCATCTCCCCCGCCCTCTATCTTCAGATCCTTAATTTGCTTATAGTAATAATTGGTTTTGGCCTGGGCGGTTGGAGTCGCTGCTTTTTTATATCCATAGAGAGTGACGTAAACCCTTCCTACAGCTTCTGAGTTTCCTGTTACTGTCACCACACTGTTCCTCCATACCCATTTGTTCTAACTTCAGAGGCCTGTGAATTGTCCCAGGACTTGTTCTCAAGAAAGATTTCTTTGGCCGTCTAGTTTATCCTCACTATCCAGGGTTGATTCTCAGCCCTTGTCAAGCACACTTTAGAAGAACAAAGTTTCAAGATAGTTGTCGACGGATAGGTTTGATGTCTCTGGCTTCAGTTTTAATACACCTGTCCTAGGGAGGTACATGGTTGCTTCCTGAAGAGAACCTTAGTGGTAAAAGACATGGATGGAATATTTGCTACAACCATTTTTGGTTTTACTTTTTTTTTTTTTGGTTCTGTATTGTTTTTGGTGCTAAACCAAGAAGGATTGGCGTCAGGGTTTAAATTGGCTAAATATTTATAAATTACAGTGATGATTAAAATAGGAAAAGTTTTTTAAAGTTTAGATATCTTTAAAAGGCATTTCCAATAGTTCTTTATTAACCTGATGATTTTAGTTGCTAAGGTTATATTTCACAAGGTATACGATGATTCGATGGTTTGTTTCCTTTTGTATTAAAGTGGTGAGAGTTGCAAAGATTCTGAAATAGACCAATTATAATTACTTTTATTCAGGTACTGAATATGAGAGTAAACATATAATCATCTGGTTTGTATGTGATGAAAAGGGGACTGTTCTGTATGTTTTTTTACAAGACTCAATGGCAGTCATGATATTTCCATTTCTTTGAGCTTGTTCACAAAAATATAGAGCTAACTGTGGTTCTTTAAGAGAACATGGTCTACGTAAACAAAGATTATGTCTTTTATTTTTGAAAACTAGGAGCAGATGTCTCAAGTATTAGATGCCATGTTTGAAAAATTGGTTAAAGAAGGGGAACATGTAATTGATCAAGGTGATGATGGCGACAACTTTTATGTAATTGACAGGTAAGTTTTGTGTAACTTTGCTCCTGAAATACAATTAACCTTTTGTGAAAATCTCAATGTGTTACAAAGACTGACGGATTAACATACAATAATTGCTATTGCCTGTCTACCCTTATTCCTGTGTAACTGGGCCTATAAACCTGCTTTGAACTTGTGTAATGAAACTGTGCTAGATCAAGGAAAGAGGTATAATGTATGGATGACTGTTGACTTTTGGTGAATCAATAAATCTCAGTCATTTACTGGGAGACTCCTCATTTGTTAAGTTTACTTGAGGGCTAGTTACATCTGTCACAGAATTGGATACTCTTGTTAACATGAAAACAGCAGTGTGATACAGCATCTGGGATATTGAATCCATATAACCCAATGTGTTATTATGTTTTCTAAAAAGTTTCCTTTATTATTGCTTAATAAAGTGAAGCATGCTCATGGTTTAAAAAGTTCAAATTCAGAGGGACCTAAGGTGAAAAGTTAGTCTCTCTTCCTACTGCGTTAGCATCATCTCATCAGCAGAGTGAGTAATTTGTGTGTCCTTCCAGAAGTTGTTTATGCGTTATTCTATTTGTCTGTTAAAAACTGTACAGAGAAGTTATTTAAATGAGAAGGTTTGTATTTATATTGAAAATACATTTTAAGAAAACTGAAGTTGTGTTTCACTTCATCAAAGAGTAGTATGTTTTAAGCAAAACTTGGGTAACAACCCTAAAATGTTAAAGAAGAGCAGCCTGAGCTGAGCCTTCGTTTCTCCACTTCTTTTAGGCAGTGAGGAAGTGTTTTTGAGATGTTTGGAGTCCTTAGCCTGTCCCGTTTATGTGGAACGTGGATCATCTCCCAGTCTGACTTGCTGGGTCACACTGGCTTCCCTGGGCCCGGCTGTGCTCTCCTCAGAGGCCTCACAGGAAGTCCCCTCACCTGTCTGTGTCGGCTCTGTTCCCCGCTCTGGGCTGTGGGAGGCACCTTTCATGCATCAGTACCACATGCTCTGTGAATCCTTCAGCCTCTCATCCCTTAGACCCTGGTGACCTGTAGGGGCTGCACTAGCCAGGACTGGAGGGGGACTCTGTGATTTTAGAATGGTCTCACGTATTCACTGTTTAATTGTATTGAATAGTAGGAGTATATGAGAACCCCAAATACTGTACAGGAATCACTTTGGTTTAGTTGGTATTTTGACTGTAAAACCTCCTTACATTAGTGCATAGTGCCTTCCCTTAGTTCCTCATCACCCTTTTGACAGATGAAAATTCTCAGGCACACAAAAGTGATGCGAGTCTGGAAGGTCACACAAGTGAGTGCAGGCCGACCCAGCACCCGGGTCTCTTGGCCACCGTGTGTGGTCTTGCTGTGACTCTGCACTGCCCGGGGCCTCATGTTCTTAGGGGAGAAATCTGCAGGAAAAGCAGCACGTAGTGTTTTAGCCGATTTTTAGACTGCTGTGGTTTTAACAGGACTGGTAGCTCACTGCACTTCTCATCAGCACATTTGTTGTATATATTATCCTACTCAAAGTAGAAAAATGTAGAAAACGGTTTTAGTGCAAATGCATAAATAGAAAAATTAATCAGTACTTGAAAAATAACTGTCCATGAGACAAATTCTAGAAGGAATCCCTGAAACAGCCATTCTAGTCATGAATTATATTAAAAACCGGTTATTCTTATTCATGAATATCTTTTGCCCAATACCTTGTGTGTTTGCTTTTGTTGCATCTTTACCATCTGTAATCCTTTCCTGATCTTAACAGCACTTCCTGTTTTGTCTTTGCCAGACTTTAGCCAATAGAATAAAGCCAAAGAATTTTCTCCTGTCTGACCTCACAGGTGTTTCAGCAAGCCGTGAAGCCATGTTCCCTGAATGGATACACAGTACATGAAAAGACAGTCTTCCACAGAGAGAATGAAGTTAATAGAAATAAAGGATCAGGAGTACAGTGACATGCAAACAGCATTTTATTTGCTAGAAAAAGGAGCCCAATTAAAAGATAAGCACAAAAAATCTAGAAGACCAGGATCAGATATTTAGTCTGAATTTCTACCACCTTTAGATGGGCGGTCGGTCTAACATATAGGGCCAGATGATATAAAGTGCCAGAGAATAAATTTTGCAGGCTTTGCAGGCCATAAGGTCTGTGTTGCAACTACGCACGTCTGCTCTCGTGGCACAGGTCAGCTACATAGTGCAGAAACAGCCAGCATGTTTGTCTTTCCAGTGAAGCTTGATTTACAGCAGCAGGCAACCGGTCTTGGGCCCCAGCTTGCTGGCCCCCACCCTTTAAATCATAAAGGACCCTGTAGGTACTGTATAGTAATGGCTGACCAGATTGTTAGAGCTATATTCTTTTCTAAGATTATTTTGATCTCAGAAGTAATGCATGTTCGTTTTGGAAACCAAAACTTTTCAGTTACATAGTGAACGTCACTAGCCTCCATGATTCTTAAACTCAGGGCTCATTGAGGTCAGCAGATTCACATGCATTCCTTCAGATGGTTTTCTTTGCCTGTTCTCTTTGGCTGCAGTCAGTTACATTTTCATCTCTTATTTTTTTATCTTACATGTGTGTTGTTTTCCCTCATTTGCCCCAGCAGGCCCACGTACATACTCTACCCTATCCCATTGCTGGTGTCTTTCTCCTGCTGGTCCGGAACAGGCGGTGTCTTTGTCATGTATTGATGCCCTTTTATTACTGTTTGTCATCAGAGAGGAAAGGAAAGTAAGAGCCCATCCCCAGCTGTCACCCTTGGGGATGTGCCCTCAGTCTCAGGGACAGCTCCTGTTCCTTCCTGCACCTTTGGAAAGCTTCCAGAGCGTCCGTCCAGCTCCCGCTGCTGCCAGGTGTAAAGACCTCTGCAAGGATGTAGCAGCTGGGAGCAGTGGCTTTTTTGGAGAAAACTGAATGGCTGGACCAGGGCAGAAGGGAACTTCCCACTGTTCATCCTTCTAGACATTTAAAATGTTAATCAAGTGAATGTGTTATGATGTCTGAGCAAGAAGACCAAGCAATAAGTAATTCTTAAAAAAAAAAAAAGAGATTTTATCGCCAAAGGCTCATGTTTTGTTGTGATGAGACTTGACTTGACTTACTTTTATGTCTTCTTTTTCATGCATCCACCAGAGGAACATTTGATATTTATGTGAAATGCGATGGTGTTGGACGGTGTGTGGGCAACTATGACAATCGTGGGAGTTTTGGCGAACTGGCCTTAATGTACAACACACCCAGAGCAGCTACAATCACTGCTACCTCTCCTGGTGCTCTGTGGGGTTTGGTGAGTGAAGTATTTATTGGACCTGAATGTCATTTGTAAAAAACCATTATGCTAGCAGCCAGGTAGCTGCAGTATTTTAGTCTTAATAGGTAGATGGTTTGGGGATCACCATCGGTTACCAGAGAATTTATTAAGCAACTAACAGGTGCTCCTAAGTGCTCCTCTTTTACCCATTCTTAAAAACCAGCCAGTCACACAAATAAACAGAGGCTTCAATGCTGTTTTTTCTGGTAGCTTTTTGTGGTAGGTATAATATCTGTGGTTCGAAGCAGGGTGCCCTGCCTTGTAACATCTCTATCAACTGAGAACTTGCTGGAAATGCCCGTGGAGGCCCCACTTACTGATTCAGGCCTACTGACTCAGACGCTGGCTATGGGACTCCACAGTCTGTATTGGAGCAAGCCCATCGCATGAGTCTCATGCCTGCTTGAGATAGCCATTGTAAACTGAGACTCGCTGTGTAGTATAAATTGATTGGTAACAACCCTGCATTGACAAGCAACTGTGCAGAGAAAAAATACTCAATGTCTGTGTTTCTCACGTGGATGCACGTCAGAGTTACTTAGAGGTGTTAAAAAACAAATTCCCTTACCTAGGCTCCATTACAGACACACTTCTTCAACTCTCAGGGTCGGAGCTCTCAGACCTGGGCTTTTAAAGTAAATTTCTTGAGGGAGGCTCAGAAGGGAGGGAATATATGTATAGTTATAGCTCATTCACGTTGTTGTACAACACAAACTAATACATTATAAAGCAATGATACTCCAGTTTTTAAAAAATCCATCCAAAAATAAAAATAAATTTCTTGATGCCTTTTCTATAAGGCTTCAAATTTGGTTTAAAGACTTGAGTGAGGGAAAGGAGGGACATTCTTTTCATAAATGATATTGGGAGACAAAGTAGCAGATCCGAGTAAAGCTGATTCTGGACTCTGGTTAAGCTAGTGCTTAGGGATCACCTGGAAATCTAGTTAAACCACAGAATCTGACTTATGGGGTCTGGCGTGAAGCCTGTGATTCTGCATTTCTCATACACTCCCAGGAGGCACCAGGGGCTGCTGGTGCCCAGAACACACTTTGAGTAGCCTGATTTAAGGGACTGTTGATACTACTTGTGTTTTCTTTTAAAATTGTTGATAACATCCCACCCTATGGTTCTGACATGAGTTTACTTGGTTATTTCTCTCAAATCCTTCTGTGGAAGGAGGCAAGGTTGAAGTAACAGGAAGTTTGTTAAAACCTCCTTTTCAAGAACTGTAGTCTCACAGAAGTTATGCGTGGTTCAGTCACCACTCAGCCTTTGACTCCGAGGTGAATTCATCCAATAAAAACAACTCTTGATCAGAGAAACAAGACTTATTGTGCATTTCTTCTTCTGAGACCCAGGCAGCTACTGTCTACTTCTTAAAAATGTCATGAGTCACTTTTTAAGTGGTGCGAGCAAAATTGGAATTGCTTCAGGTGGAAGGGAGCTTGTCCTCTGAAGTGTCTTAAGGATAATCAGAGATTTGAATACCCAAAGCTGACAAAATAAACACTCAAAACCCGAGTAGTACTTAGCCCTTAGGAAGTGTTTGCCTACTGTCACAAGGGTGGGTTGTGATCTGTTTCCTTAAAGAAGGTACCATTTAAAATGTAATCATCTTGGTGGGGTTGCCAGGCAGGGTCAGATTGTCACCAGATAAGGAAGCCTCCTCATGCACATCCTTGGAACAAGGTCACATACTTAGTGGGTTGGCCCTTTGAGTACTGATAGTTCTCAGCCCTGGAAGGAACCTTAAAGTAGGGACAGAGGTCCAGCTGTTTCAAGGTATATGTGATACTTATGTTCTCAGGAAGGGTGAAGGATTTTTCTTTCTTTCTTTTTTTTTTTTTTCTACTAATCTGAACCTGTTTGAAGATATCTTGGAGGAGGGCATGGCAACCCACTCCAGTTATTCTTGTCTGGAGAATCCCCATGGACAGACAAGCCTGGCAGGCTACAGTCCATGGGGTTGCAAAGAGTCAGTCACAACTAAGCGACTTAAGCACACACACGTTTTAAGCTCTGTAGAAGTGAGCAGTTTGTGATGATCACCTTAGGGTATGTGTATAAGTGAAGTGGGTGTTTTTTTTTTTTTAATTATAGTCATTAACATAATTAATACTTCAAATCTGCTTTCTAAGCACCTGGCCTAACTAGCCCCCTTTCAGACAAAGTCAAATAGAAAAGGAATTTTGCTTTTGAGACCAACAGGTTGGAGCTCTGCCATGTAAGTGCAGGTGCAAAGATAAGCAAATCTCAAGAGAAAAGTCCTTTGTAGAAGAGTCCAACTTTGTAAATAAGTCTAGGTCACGGTTAGCCTTGGGGGATTAACTGATCTACATGACCATGCTGGTGATTCAGAGAGGTGATGATTGAAATGGCTGGGGTGAAAACATTTGAAATTCAGGGGCCTTCTGGATTTTGTTGCTATGTCACTGTGAGTGTGAAGAGGTGGGCCACTATAGCAGATTTTTCCTGAGATACATAGCTTGTTGCTGTGGTTAATTTCTAAATTGCTAACCCATTTCTTGGCTTCTCTGTTTTGTAATAAACCTTGTTCATAAAATGGTGTTGCAGCTGCTTCCCAGACTTATTTATATATCAGAGTCACTTGGGGAGCTTTCATGAAATGAAGATTATTATAGAGCGCTATTTGCAGAGATTTTCAGTCATTAAAGTTTGGGATCTTAGAAACCTTTTTGAAAAAAACACAACTGATTCCAATGCAGAGCCAGGCTTGCAAATTANCCCACTCCAGTATTCTTGCCTGGAGAATCCCAGGGACGGGGGAGCCTGGTGGGCTGCCATCTATGGGGTCACACAGAGTCGGACACGACTGAAGTGACTTAGCAGCAGCAGCTCTAAATAAAGGTTGAGTACCGCTTTATGGATCATTTGCAATTATGCACACTGTATGTACTTTGTCTAAAATTTATTAACACAATAAGATATAAAGGAATGTACAAGTAGCAATTAATAATAGCCACACCCATCACTGAAATAAACAAGCACTTATTTCAAACATACAAACAGTCCTTCAACTACAAACAAACCTAGAGCTTGAAACTGACAAAATCTATTAGCTGAGAATATTTTAACAATCTTACTAATTGACTGTAAAAAGTCTTCCAGATGGCATAGCCAAATATACTCCATCATTCTTGCTTGTGTTGTAGGATAGCACTGTAGGACAATTCTGAAATTTATATAGTTATGAATTATTTGTTATAGCCATATAGAAATGTAATTTTGACAGAATTTAACATTTAAAAATATACTTATTTAAACACATAACTTCCAAAATTTCTGTGCTTAAAAATCATTGATTATTAATTTCTAAACCACAATATGAATAGACTTTTAATATCCTTGCACAAATTACTTATTCAAGAATCATGTCACATTTTGTAAAGAAAGGCTAAATAGCAGATTCATTTAAATATCTAACAGTGTGCATAATACACACAGAAAAAAAGGCAAAACAAGACTGAAAGTCAAAGCAATCTATTTGAATTTGCTTTGAGTGATCAAATAAGTGTGTCTTTTCCTGGATAACACCTGTTGCTCATGTTACATCAATTGCCATTGTTATTAATACACCAAGAAGATTCTTACCCCTAAAAGACCTGTGGATTTCTTTGAGAGCCAACCATCTGTTAAATACATTTATTTAAGATGATTTAGGAGCATTGGGGAAAAGAAGATACTGATATAAAAAAAGTTACTGACTTTTTTGTAATTTCTAGTTAATCTCTTACAAAACCAATCTGTAATTCTTATTAGATGAAACATAAGAAAGGATAGAGGCCATTATAACTATTTAGAAATACCATTTGTGCTACTGTTATGGGGTCACCTAATTGGAAAAAAAAATGGCACGTAGTGCATCCCCCAGGTACCTCTGATTCTACCACCATTGATAGGCACTGCCATAGGCAGAAGGTCTGCAGAGAATCATAAAGTAGAAATAACCATTGAAAGGGTCCTGCATATGCAGCTGCTTTTCTATCTGTATTTTGATAATGTCCATTATTGCTCAAGCTTAAGATTTTAAATGTTTGAGGTAAACTCAGCATCTGTCGAAAACACGGCACTTTTTAAGTTCTCCCAGGTATGTAGCATGATTTGAGATTACTCAAAACACTGGATCGCAATCAGGGAAATGCAAATCAAAACCACTTCACGCCTACTAAGATGAATGTAATAAAAAAGAAAGATTATAACAAGCATTGGAGAGGATATAGAGACACTGACACCCTCATGCAATGCGATTTAAGATATAGAATGGTGCAGAGCTTTGAAAAACAGTGTAGCGGTCTCACAATAGTTTAAACAATTGGGAATCATTAACCCTGTAATGACATTTTTAGATATACACCCAAGAGAAATGAAAACAATGAGCACATAAAAATTCATACAGAAATGTTCATTATTAGTTATAATAGCCAAAATGGGAGAAAATCCAAATATCCATCAACTGTAAATGCATAAATAAAATGAACATGTTTATGCCATGGAATACTATTTGGTTATTTAAAAAACTAAAGTATCGATACATACTATAATATGGATGAATTTTAAAAACCTATATTAATGTAAAAGAATCAAGACACAAAATAACACATTTCATATGATACTGATGTATGAAATATTCAAAATAGGCAAACTTATACAGGCAGAAAGTGGTTGCTTAGGGAAGGGAGAAGGTTGGAGGAGTTAGATGAGTATTTATGAGTATCAGGTTTCTTTTAGGGGGCGGCAAAAATGTTCTAATATTCATTGTGGTGATGATGGTTACAAATCTCTATGAATATATTAAAAATTTATGTTGAACATTTTAACTGAGTTGTATGGTATATGAGTTACATCTCAATAAGGTTGCTATTTTTTAAATAATAGAAATCTTATAATTTTATCTTTAGGGTTAATGTGCTTAGAATTAATTGGTTGTAAATTTGGTCTCATCGTCTCTCAGAATACATCTGACTGGAGGAGGCAGAGTGTAAAATGAATCAGAAGGAAAAGGCAAGTGATAATTATGGTGGTATTAAATAAGGAAATCCTATATAGTAGGAAAATTACAGATAAAAGAAACTTTCCAGAAAAATTGCCATTAGACAGAAATTCCTGGGGATAAAGAATAAAGATGCAGTATGAAGCAAAAGTAGTTCCAATTGCTTTAATCTAATATTCCATGGTGCTATTGACCAAAAGTGGAAAATCTATTACGAAGAACCTATTTCAGGACTGGTCATAAAAAGGGGCTGGAATACACAAGGGAGATATTTCATTTATATAGATAACTTATTTTTAAAATTGTTCTTAATGTTTTGCATTCTATAGCCTAAAACTTAAATCAAAATGTTCTCTTTTCTCAAGTACTCTTAACTACACATTCTTTTACTTACTAACATCTACTGAGGTGGGTACTAACATGAACATGTGTATGCTAAGTCACTTGAGTCATGTCAGACTCTGTGACCCTATGGACTGTAGCCCACCAGGCTCCTCTGTCCATGGCATTTTCCAGGCAAGACTAGTGGAGTGGGCTGCTATTCCCTTCTCTAGTGGATCTTCCCCACCAAGGGTTCAAACCTTCATCTCTTATGTCTGCTGCATTGGCAGGTGGGTTCCTTACTATTAGCACCACCTGAGAAGCCCAGGTATCAACATACTTATGTGTAAAATGAGCATTTTCTATGTAAGTATTGACACATCATTATGCCAGACTTAGATTTAGTGAAGACACTCTTCCAAGATCCAGATAAAGGGAAAGAGGACTAACAAAATCAAGTCAGGCAGATAGTCTTGGCAGGCTGGAAGCAGGGGCTAAAGATGTAGGAAAATCAATAGAAAATAAAAATGAGAAAGTACAAAGAATCACAAGTAGGTAGGCTAGGTCAATACCAAAGAAGAAAAGAGAGAAGTCGATTTTAGGCTTGTCGATCCCTTCATTACATATCATTTGTTCCTGAATTAGTCATTTCCAGATATAATTGACAGCTGATTTTTGGGGGGAGTGAAGGGGACCATGGAGTTCTAGTTGTTATTTCAAGAAAAATAAAAAATTCCAAGAATTACCAAAGGTACACAGAAAGAGACAATGATATGCTTCCTGGAGCAGCCTTAAAATTGTGTTCAGTCCGTTTGCAGTTTCAAAGATTTGGAAAAGAGAAAAGCAGAGTGAAAAACAGGAAGAGCATATCTAAGACCAATTGGTATTTATTTTGTACAAGTTACTTTTTTAAAAATATGAGCTCATGTATTTTTATCATAAAATATATGTTTTATATTTTATAAATGTTTAGCAACTGTTAGTTACATAGGTTAATATCAGGGAGACATCTGATTTTTTTCTAGATCTTTAGCCTCCATATCATTGACAAGACAGATCCTTTATCTTCTATACTTTTTGATACTCCTACATTTTAGGACAGGGAAAAATTTTGAGGATAATATTCTAATTATTTAATCCAAGATTAAAGAAAGTTCTTTATTTTTAGTTATTTATAGACCAAAGTGTAAAACATGTTATATTAATAAATGAAGCTTTGGGAATTAGACAAAATCAATAGCTTTGGATAACTTTCCAAAATTGTATAAAGTTAAGAGGAATTCTGATACTTCTAACAGATTTGACTCAAGAATTTTAGAATAAAAGTGTCTTAATTTTTATTTTGAAGATAGCTAGAAGACTTAAAGAGAAAGAGATATAGATATATGAAACATACATGTGAAACAGATAGCTGTAAATGTTACCTCACAGAAAATATCATCCAATTTTATATTTTCTTACACATCTTTTCTTACATACCCTATTCCGTTCAATTAGCTTGCTCTAATCTTTATCCTTAATANGACTTAAAGAGAAAGAGATATAGATATATGAAACATACATGTGAAACAGATAGCTGTAAATGTTACCTCACAGAAAATATCATCCAATTTTATATTTTCTTACACATCTTTTCTTACATACCCTATTCCGTTCAATTAGCTTGCTCTAATCTTTATCCTTAATAATATAAATAACATTAATTTCATTTTATAATCACTATTAGCATATAAGCACATATATTTACATAAGGGTCTATGAACAGATTTTGATTTCTGTTAGGTTTTTATTTTGTTTTTAGAAGAATTGAAAGTAATAATTTAAAAATTTCCTTCAAGACCTTTGATGTTCTAATTTTTTTTCCTTAAATATTTTAGCACAGTAAGCAGGATATTCATATTTTCAAGTCATTTTTACAATATTTTACTGCATATAATAAACATGTATTTTGCTTTGTTCATAAGCAAAGCACTTTTCTGGGTATTAGAATATACCTAGACTGCATATATATATTATATATATGAATATACCCAGACTGCATATATATTATATATATTAGAATATGCCCAGACTGCAAATATACTCATCATTAAATTTAATACAATGTGTACTATTCAAAGTGCTTTTTCTTCTCAAACACTAACATAATTCCTTTAACTTTCATATTCAATCTATTAGTATTTCTTGTAGGTTTCACTTTTCAAAATACAGCCAGAAGTTGGACATTTCATACTACTTAGTACAAGTTGTCTAGTACAAGTACCACTTAGTATACCCCCTGCAAATTACTAAAATAGCTTTCTATATTTTATGTAGTCTTTATTCTCATAAAAATGACTTTTTAAATATTTATATATAAATCACAGATCATTTTCCTAAAAATATTCCAACTACTTCCTATTAATTCAAATATCCATGTTTATATCTAACTAGTTATCCATCTTTCAATATTCTAAGTATTATTGAAGTAAACATGGTAAAGTTAAGGCATTGATTTTTATTCTAAGAACACTAAGGGTTTAATCTGTTAGAAATACCAAAAAAATTCCTCTCAATTTTATACACTTTTGGAAATTCCCCCAATGCTATTTAACTCATTGTTTCATGTGATGCTAAAAAGTACCACTGATTAATGCCAGCTCTGCCGTGGATACAATGTCCCATGTGACCAGATCTTGTTTACCTCTAGGGCCAGTTTTCCTTTAACTCCAGAGGCACTGGACATGCTGGTGTTCCTTCAACATCTCAAGCTTGTGCCCTTACCAGTTTTCATGCCATCTTTCTCCGTGACCTGGAGAGTATTCCCTTTAGATCTTCACATGGCTTGCCCTTTCCCATTAAGGAGATCCCTACTGAATCATCTCCTTGGAGAGATTTTCTAGAAGAACTCTGTCTAAAGGCCACTCTCCACTCCATCAAGCTCTCTTTTTCCAGCTTGACTGTCTCCATACTTATATTATCTGACTTACACATACTTCCATTATCTGGTTACATACACTGACTGATTTATATGATGTTCAGTTCAGTTCAGTCGCTCAGTCGTGTCCGACTCTTTGTGACCCCATGAATCGCAGCACGCCAGGCCTCCCTGTCCATCACCATCTCCTGGAGTTCACTCAGACTCATGTCCATCGAGTCCGTGATGCCATCCAGCCATCTCATCCTCGGTCGTCCCCTTCTCCTCCTGCCCCCAATCCCTCCCAGCATCAGAGTCTTTTCCAATGAGTCAACTCTTCGCATCAGGTGGCCAAAGTACTGGAGTTTCAGCTTTAGCATCATTCCTTCCAAAGAAATCCCAGGGTTGATCTCCTTCAGAATGGAGTGGTTGGATCTCCTTGCAGCCCAAGGGACTCTCAAGAGTCTTCTCCAACACCACAGTTCAAAAGCATCGATTCTTCGGCGCTCAGCTTTCTTCACAGTCCAACTTTCACATCCATACATGACCACAGGAAAAACCATA
>SJYX01002400.1:63714-74836 GCA_006410675.1 Oreotragus oreotragus
CTGGTTGGATCTCCTTGCAGTCCAAGGGACTCTCAAGAGTCTTCTCCAACACCACAGTTCAAAAGCATCGATTCTTCGGGGCTCAGCTTTCTTCACAGTCCAACTTTCACATCCATACATGACCACTGGAAAAACCATAGCCTTGACTAGGCGGACCTTAGTCGGCAAAGTAATGTTTCTGCTTTTGAATATACTATAGTATTTTCTTTTACTGCCTGTAACTGTATCTGTTTTGTTGTTTACACATAACAGACTCCTGGGAGCAGCTACAGCAGATTTATATGAGGTCTCTTTCTAAACTAATCACATAAATGTAGGCAGTAGCCTTTACAGGAAGAGGTTATCTAAATACAGAATGTCCTCGCTGGCCTCTCCTTCTTATTCCTTTCCTCTTAAAATTGGCATGCCAAGGTGTCTCTTTCTTTCTGCAGGCTGCACTTATTCCCGTGCTGTACTTGTCAAATCCCCTGGCTTTAAATGTCTATTATGTCGATGCCTCTTAAAATTGACATCACTGTGCAAGGCCCCACCCTTGAAGCCAGGCTTGTTTATCTGACTGCATATTTAACATTCCCTCTGGGATATCTAAAAGATATCTCAAAATGTCCCAAACATCCTTCCTTCTCTTCCCCACCTGAGTGATAGCAATACCATCCTTCCAGCCTCTTGGCCAGAATCCTTGAGGTTGACAGACCTACCTGCTGTCATGTCCCTGTGTTGGCTTGTCAGTATTCACCGGTAGAAGCTTGGGCCTCATTTCAGAATGCATATTGGGCAGCTCATCTTCTCCACCAGCAGATCTGTTTAAGTAAATATAGGTCAGAGTTGGAAATTCAAATGCCTTCAGAGCTAGGCAAGTAACAAAGAAGAAAACCAAGCCAGGGTGGGACTTTGGTAAACTGGAGAGCATGTGCTCCATCTTAGGAAACGGCTGCTGGTGCACCAGAGTTTATTTATGACACATGAAAATATAGGCTGAGTGTTGCTGACAGTTCTGATTTTTCAAGAGAAGCTGGAAATTCAAGTTTTTATGAAAAATTTGTTTAAAATGCTGGCAAGTAATTTATATAATGGGGCTTCCCTGATAGCTCAGCGAGTAAAGAATCTGCCTACAAATGCAGGAGACACAGGAGACATGGGTTCAATCCCTGGGTTGGGAATATTCCCCTGGAGTAGGAAATGGCAACGCACTCCAGTATTCTTGCCTGCTAAAATCCATGGATAGAAGAGCCTTGTGTCCATCGAGTCACAAAGAGTTTGACACTACTGAGCGATTGTGCTTTTTATATTAATTAGGTTTATTAATATAAACACACACATAAACAGACACATTGCTCAGTTTATTTGGCCTGTAGGCTACCATTTTTAAACCCATGAAATAGTTAAGATTTACCTGATTAGTTTGTTTCATACACTAGTTCATCCGTTTCCAAGGGATTGGTTCTAGGACCTTGGTGGATACCAAAGTCTGCAGATGCTTAAGTCCCTGACAGTAGACCCTCCGTGGCCCTGGGTTCCACATTTGTGGATATGGAGGGGCAACTGTATATTTACTGGAAAAAAATCTGTCGATAAGTGGACTGTGCACAGTTCAAACCCATATCATTGAGGGGTCAACTGTATTATCTTTTTTCCTTTATAGGTTTCTGAACGCCTGAAAGTGGTAGATGTGATAGGCACCAAAGTATACAACGATGGAGAACAAATCATTGCTCAGGTATAGTACTTTTTATGGAGCTCAGTTTGAGGTTATTTTCCAAAAGATTCTTATATATTCTAAGTCTTAATAAAATTTTCGTGTGTCCATAATTAGTATGTAGTGATGGATTAATATAACTATTTCCTGCCAAATCTATTTAAAAGGGCTTAATTTATAGCCATCAAGCTATCTGAATGTTTTTTTAAATTAAATCTTAAGGAATATATATTAAGCATAATTTTATATTTGTACCAGACATGAAGGTCACATGTATAGAGAGAATTAAGATGTCATTTATAAGAGAGAAAAAGAAAACTGGTAATCGTTCCATAACATTTATTAATAAGGACCCAGAAGGTGCATTGGAGGGTGTAAAGTTCTGCACAATCGGCATTGGTGAAACCCCCTCCTGGTGAAATTAACCAAGAAGGGGACGTGTTGCGCCACGTACTTTACTGGCTGCCAGGCACTGAGGGGGCCAGCATGCTCTTGAACCCATAATGCTTTTCTCAAATCCCATTTAGAAGCTGAAGCAATACACACACATATTGGTTAGAACAGACCTACCCAGAAGTAGGATTTATGGAGAGGGTTAGAGTTTACAGATAAAAGCATATCGATGATACTACTAATTTCCTAGTTATAGTATGAAGCATTGACTGCAAGATTTAAACAGGTTTTTGGGGACTTCCCTGGTAGTTCAGTGGTTAAGACTTCACCTTCCAAAGCTTGGGGTGCGGGTTCAGTCGCTGGTTGGGGAGCTAAGATCCCACATGCTTCATGGCCAAAAACCCAAAACATAAAAAAAAAACAACCAGAAGCAGTTTATAACAAATTGAATTTGTAACATATTCAATAAAGACTTTTAAAAAACAGGTTTTTAACAAATTGGGTAATTTTCCTATCAATATTATACTATATTGTAATATTTATCTAAAATATTGTCTCTTTTCATACACGTGAAACAAGATTCAAGGTCTGGGAGGCTGAGAAAAGAATTAGTTTAGAAGGCAAATAAACAAGTAAATCAGTCAATCTTCCCCCACTGCCACCCCCAGTCTGTCAAATTAGAGAACAAGGCTGAGAGATTCCATGATACAAACCGAAAAGCTGCAAAGCATAGAGCACTTTTGAAATGACTTTTCCCAATTATTTTGAAATAATTATAGATTCACAACATGCTCAAAAAAAAAAAAAAAAAAAGAAGTCCCATGTGCTCCTGACCCAGTCTCTCCCAGTGCATTTTCTATCACTAGTACAACATCAAAACTAGCAAACGGACATCGACACAACCAACAGAACCTAACTCATTAGTTTCACATGCAATTTGAGCATGTTTTTAAAATGAAATTACATGGCAGTTGACAGACCTTTTATGATTTAAGACACTTGAATATTTCGCATGAAGCTCTTATAGAAAGCCTGATAAAAAGGTAAGAGAAAAGACACATGTATATGAGAGTTTATTAGAGGTATCTTTAGATAGTTGTCTTTTAAGCGTTTATACACATACATGTCTGCACTATAGTATAATGGAGACTCTGCATTCCTTATGATGTATTATAATCTGATACTGTATTTCTTGAATTGTAGTAAAGAGTTTTGAAATACCTGAGTTTCTCCAGAATCACTTTGAGAGGCTTAGGAAAGTCAATGTCATCTTTTGTATTACATTACTTAATTCATAAGGCATCATTGGAAGTCAAGGAAGTTTGTTCAAAAAAGAAAACAAGAAAATGCAGCTATGTAGTTCGAAATGGCAACACTTTCTTTGAGAGGTCTTTCTGGGCCTTGAGGTGGGCTTTCAGTAACCCAGCATCTAAAATTCGGTCCCCAGCCACCTGCAGGACAGGCACCAGGGCCCACACATACTGCTTAGTCTGCCTGCTTTCTCCACTTGCGGGGTTGCTGGATTATCTTGGGTTGCCACACTCTGGCTTCGTAGGTTAGGAACGACCCAGCGTGGCACCTTTCAGCATAGGAGCAGCTGACAGAGGCGACGCTGCTGGGAAACAGTGCTCACATTTCTGACCATGTCTGCTTTATCCAGGCTACAGTTTGAGCAAAATCCTTACCTTGGTGTTAATTGCTATATTTTCTTACTAGTTTTAGCAGAAATGCTATAGTAGACAGTATATCATTTCAGACAATTTTACAAATGAAATTGTTACACTATAATTGTTGATCATAACATCTCAACTTAGGAGGGGCCATAACCTGTTCTGTGGAGTTTCAGCTTTCAGGAGATGATCTGTAAACTGGCATGGGATTGATTTCAGAGGTGTGGTGGGCAGCAGGATTGCTGTCAACTAAAGTTGCATTTTTCACCCTCTGTTTTTGTTCTATTCTGACAGGGAGACTTGGCTGATTCTTTTTTCATTGTAGAATCTGGAGAAGTGAAAATTACTATGAAAAGGAAGGTAAGTTCTAAAAATCCATGAAATATTAGCAAGTAACATAATAGACTTTTTTTTTTCTGACTAAGCTTCATTCTGTTTTTCTTAAGCTGAGTGAACGCTAACACTTTCCCTCACCTTGTCAGGGTAAGTCAGAGGTGGAGGAGAACGGTGCAGTTGAAATCGCTCGGTGCTCTCGAGGGCAGTACTTCGGCGAATTGGCTCTGGTAACGAACAAGCCCCGAGCAGCTTCTGCACACGCCATCGGGACCGTCAAATGTTTAGGTAGGACTCACAGCCCAGGGCACACTTGCCCCAGTTAAAATCCTTCTGTGTACGGATTGTACGCATTCAGCGTCACACTGATTATTTTACTGGCCTCACAGGTTTTATGGTCCCAACAAAATACAAGATTAGGATTCACTGCACAGTTAAGTCAATTTGTAGAAGTCAACATCTTAGAAAATTTTGACACACATATACATTGTTCTTTTTTATAAGCATGAAGTAACATTTTAGTATGTCATTAAGATAAGAATTCTGAGTACCAAGCTTTACATCTAATTTTTCAAATGAACAACATGCACTATGTTCCATTTCTGCTAAAAAAAAAACCAAAAAACAAAAAACTTCAAACAGTACTTTTATAAGATATACTCTTCTTCAGGGGAAGCTGAAATGTCTGTAGGAATACTTACTCATCTAGGATTAGGAAACAAAAGCTCAAGTTTGTCATAGCACAATAAAAACCTTGTTCAGCTGTTTATTACTTCTGTGTACCACACAGAAATGCCCTGAACAGAAGTGCCATCTTCAGCTGGAAGACATCTATATATAGCAGAGATTTTATATGTGAGAAATAACTTATTTTAGTAATGAAAAGTATAACTCAGGAGATATTCCTAAGCTAAGCTAAGTCACTTCAGTCGTGTCCGACTCTGTGCGACCCCATACATGGCAGCCCACCAGGCTCCCCTGTTCCTGGGATTCTCCAGGCAAGAACACTAGAGTGGGTTGCCATTTCCTTCTCTATGAAAATGAATTTCAGTAACTCTTAAACATTCCACAAAATTTCCTAAGAACCTGTGAGAGTATAATACCTGGCAATCCTCTGTAAAACAGAAATTCACCTATCTGCTGCATTACTGCTGATGATCTGAAATGTACATGATCTCTAAAAAATAACAGTACTGAATAAAACTGAAAGGATCATCCAAGTTCCTACACAGTACCAAAGTATTTATCCAGGATTACTGAATAAATCATAGCAATTTGGTATCCTTTTCAGAAAATAAAATCTTAGGACTTACAAGCACGTGGCATTTCACACTGCACCAGCTGAGTAACAGGAAATGAAGGGATAACCGCTACAGCTTCTGCACCAGCTTCTGTGTCCTGAAATACGATGTCTGCCTCTGGCAGCTACCATTCCACTTCCACAGGGTATTTTCCAGTCAGACAGGCTGTACAATGATCATTCTTTTCAGAACATTCCAGACCATTCTCATTTTCTTGAATCTTATATAATATCTTCCTTTGTACAGAGATATTCATACAGGTGACATTTTCTTTAAGAAAACTAGTCAATACTCTGTAATGACCTGTATGGGAAACAAATCTAAAAGAAGTGGATATATGTGTATGTATAAACTGATTCACTTCGTTGTACAGCAGAAAGTAATAAACATTGTAAATCAACTATACACCAATAAAAATTAATTTTAAAAAGTAATTAGCTACTCTGTACTCGTCATCCACAGTTCAGTAGAATACATTTAGCTTCAGTGTTAAGATTTGCAAGTATCCCCAGAATTTTCTTAGAGAAGTTGTTTTAAATGGTTTTAAATGAGTATAATATTACTCTAGTGTTACACTTGGATGAAAAAGAAAAATTTAGAAGCTGACAGGTAATTTCTCTAAGTAGAGGTGTTAGACAGTAGAGAGTAAAGATGATGTGAGTGAAATCCCATTACTTTTTTTCTATAATAAAATATATTGTCACATTAAATTTGAGAAATACAGAAAGGTAGGAAAAACTAACAGTTACCCAGTACCACCACCACCCACCAATTTCCACATCCTATTGTAATTCCTTATCATCCTTTTTCATTTGTATGTTTTCCGTTTTAAATCAGTTTTGTAAACTGCTTCTTTCATTCATTATAGCTTAGGCATTTTCTCATGTTTATTACATCAAATATCAATATTGGTTAAATACACACTGAATTATTTACTCACTTCTGACTGTTACATAATTTTTGAGTTTTGGCTCCATTTTGTACTGTGGGGGATAGCTTTTCTGGGGGGGGTGTATGCATATACTACTTTTTCACATAATAGGATTTTTCCTGAGAAATGCTTTTTGGAAGTGGGTTTTCTTATTATGGGTTTTGATATCTATTGCCAGATCACTTGTATTTGCACTCATTTACATGCTGCCAGCAGTGCAAGAATTTCCACTCGCTCTATTGTAAACACTGCCTTTTTTAGTTCTGTAAATTTAAGAAGTAAAAAAAAAAAAGAATTTTCATTTCAATGATAGCATGATCATATTTTCATATAAATTGTTTTTAAAGATGCTTGAGACAAGCAATCTAAGCAACATAGAGCGTATACTTACAGAAGTGGATAAAATCATTACTTGGGCTACCATTTTGAATTGACTAGACCCTAGTATAAAAAATTATAAAAGGAAACATTTGGTCTTCACAACATTGCATTGTAAGCCCTGAGGAGGGAAAACAAGATAGAAAACACTACCTTGCCACCCTTGAGTTCATACTGCTAAAGTGGTGACATAAAAAAAAAAGTGGTGACATTTAAAATTCTAAGGTCTTGCCGTAATACTCCCTCATTCTTTTAACCTGGATCAGGAACTTCCAATACAATGTCATATGGCCATGGGCCACTGGCTGCTTCCTTTTTGAAGTGGAATGTTTTTATCTTTATGCCTTTTTCTTGTATCTGTTATTTATGCAAAAATGCCAGTGCATCATTGACATATGTGAAATAGGTACCATAAGTGACTTAGAAATTCCAAATTTGTAAAGAACGTTATTTTTCTTTTATTCTCCACTCTTCTTAGCCATGGATGTGCAAGCATTTGAAAGGCTTTTGGGACCTTGCATGGAAATTATGAAAAGGAACATCGCTACCTATGAAGAGCAATTAGTTGCCCTGTTTGGAACAAACATGGATATTGTTGAACCCACTGCATGAAGCAAAAGTATTGGAGCAAGACCTCTAGTGACAAAATTACACAGTAGTGGTTAGTCCACTGAGAATGTGTTTGTGTAGATGCCAAGCATTTTCTGTGATTTCAGGTTTTTTCCTTTTTTTACATTTACAATGTATCAGTAAACAGAATAGATATTTAATAGTCAATAGGCTTTAACATCACTTTCTAAAAAGAGTAGATCAAAAAAATATCAACATACTGATAAAATGACTTTCTACTCCACAAAATTGATTTGACTGAAGATTCAGATGATTGTAATATATTGAAAGTATCTGTTTAAGAAGATAATTAAAGGATGTTATCATAGGCAATGTGTATTCATTTTGACTTGCTCAGATTGATATGTTATGACTACACCCATGTAAAAGGGAACTTGGCAGTGAATCATGCTATACAGCATGGCATCACATTCTTTTTACAACTCACTATATATAGTAAGTACAATTTAACCATTTTTGTTTTAAAGTTTTTCTGGCTTGATAAGTTATGTGCTGGCCTTGGCCTATTGGTGAAATGGTATAAAACATCTTATGCAATTTTAAAATCTTTTATATTTTTGCAATAAAGTACCTTTTGATTTCTTGGGTATAATGTCAGTAGCCTACATATTCTAGTGGTTTTAAGGACAGGCAGTTTAGTCATTACAACAACAGGAAAGCGTCTTTAGATGAAAGGTCATTATTTTCCTCATAAAGCATCTATCTATGCTTCCTTTTTTCCCATTTTTGCAGTTCTCTGTATTTGTTATCTTTAAAATTTTGTTTGACATTTAATGTCACAAATATTTTTAAATGCTCTTTAAACTTGTTGTCTTCTAAAAGCCTAAGATCTTATTATATATGCTAAAGAAAAAGTCTCCTATACCAAAAATATCTGGGGTCCTTATCAACATGCCCATAGATATTTCTTTGTTCTTCACTAGACGTATGTAATAAAATCCTTGCAGACATCTGCTCCCATGGGTTTCCTCCAAAGTGGGAGAAATAAATTCTTGTAAGTAAAACATATATAAGGATAAAAGGAATTTCTGCCCATTCCAAGTATACCATTAGGCCCCTCCACTTGCTTTAATATAGACTCTCAACTGCATTCACTTCATTCTGCAAATGCAGAATGAACTTAGCTGAATAGATTTTTGTTGATAATTGATAATGCTTATTATCCTGCTACACAGAATGAATTAATTATATTCCACCAAAGCAGTATACTCTTACATGAGTTCTAGGACTATGTGACCCCAGTGTCTAGAGACATTAATTCTAACCAGTTGTTCCCTTTTAAATCAGTGGTTTCATTTTGGGAAATATGTTTCAAAGAAATATATACATGGGTAAAAAAATTCTGTGGCTAGTGTGGTCTTATTAGAGAATGTTTCTGGTCTTGCTTGTATAATGAAAATGTGGTAAAGATACGTGAATTGGATAATGTATATATAAGAAGTATGTAAAATATACCTTCAGCCACATTTTAGGACAGTTTTAACTACTTTGCAAACTTTCCCACGGGAAGAGAGCTTACTGCGTGCAGACTTGTTTTCTATAATATTTCAAATTTTAAAAGTCCTGTCTACCGAACAAGAAAAAAACACAAAGAACCACAAATTCCTGGTTTATCATTCTGTATTTTCAACTTCCTTCACTTTTTCAAGTTACCTATTTTGTTGCATAAGCTAATTGTTAACTACAATGGNACCCCCCCCAGGGTTGTTATGAGGATTAAATAAGTTAATATCTGCAAAGCACTTAGAACAACGCGCATTTGATGTGTGGCTCTATTATCAGTAACATTTCATAATGATGTGTGCATGTGCGTGGGTAGTCTCTCCAATTGAGACCGACTCTTCGCGACCTTATGGACTGTAGCCCACCAGGCTCCTCTGTGCATGGGATTCTCCAGGCAAGGATGCTGGAGTGGGCTGCCCATGCCCCCCTCCAGGAGATCTTCCCAACCCAGGAATCAAACCAGCGGCTCTGATACCTCGTGCCTTGGCAGGCGGGCTCTCTACCACTAGCGCCACCTACTGACCCCGAAAAGCAGGGGTGAGGCTGGGTAGGCTCCAAGCCAGTTTATTTGATTTGTAAAAGAAAATGTTTTTCTTTCTGGCTTACTTCACTCTGTATGGGCTTCCCTGGTGGCTCAGAGGCTAAAGCGTCTGCCTCCAATGTGGGAGACCTGGGTTCAATCCCTGGGTCGGGAAGATCCCCTGGAGAAGGAAATGGCAACCCACTCCAGCATTCTCGCCTGGAGAATCCCATGGACGGAGGAGCCTGGTAGGCTATAGTCCACAGGGTCGCAAAGAGTCGGACACGACTGAGCGACTTCACCTTCACCTTCACTCTGTATAACTGGCTCCAGTTTCATCCACCTCATTAGAACTGATTCAAATGTATTCTTCTTAATGGCTGAGTAATACTCCACTGTGTATATGTACCACAGCTTTCTTATCTATTCATCTGCTGATGGACATCTAGGTATGGGGAGGGAAGTGGGGGGGGTGGGTTCAGGATTGGGAACACGTGTACACACGTGGCGGATTCATATTGATGTATGGCAAAACCAATACAATATTGTAAAGTAATTAGCCTCTAATTAAAATAAATTTAAATTAAAAAAACACGACCCACTGAATTTTAACACTCCAGGGCTGTTATCTATAACAAAAGAACCCAGTGCTAGTTTGAACTCATAAAAACTGAGTAGAATGTTGGTCGCCAGGGGCTGGGGGGTGTAATTATAAAATGTATATGTTCTGAAGACCCAGTGTACCTGATGATTATAGTTAACAATACTGTCAATATACATTTGAAAGCTGCCAAGAGAATAAATCTTAAATGTCACCACACAAAAAAAAGAAATGACAATTATTTGTGGTACTAAGTAATTCTACTGTGGTAATAACTTTACAATATATAAGTATATCAAATCAACATGTTGTATACCTTAAACAATACTACAAGTCAATTGTATCTTGAAAAGCTGGGGAGAAAAATTAAAAAGAACAAGAAGCTGGTATTTTTTTAATGGTGCAACAGCGCCACCTCGTGGGTTTATCCCACTAGTTACATGTTGGTCAGATCTGTTCTGAATTAAAAGTAAACTGTTGCTTTCCTTCAAAAGCATGAATATAACATTTCATATGGTTCTATATTAATGCTTAAGGAAATAAAAATCTGAAATGAGTTGTATTAGGAGTATAATGATATTAATCTTTTATTTTGAAAATCTTCACAATTGTTGTTTGTTTCTTACAGGGAATAAATGAAACTATCTCTTCAAACTTTCTTTCCTCATAAAGTCTACCTTTTAATTGTCTTCATATTTGATATTCTGCCTTTAGGACAGGGTAACCTTCAGGAGGATAATTGTAAAAAATAATGCCAAAAAGAGAAAAATGTATGAAAGCTTTATCGAGTCACTGCCATTCCTTAAATCTTTGGAAGTAAGTATATGTTTGTGCTTTTATTTTATTTTGCTTTAAAAGCTTCTGTTTTGTTAGGAATGCTTAGCTCTGTAGAAGGTTTCTTTGAATAATAATCTATCCATATTTTCACTTGAAAAGATTACATTGTTTTAATAGCTTCAGTTCAGTTCAGTTCAGTTGCTCAGTCGTGTCCGACTCTTTGTGACCCCATGAATCGCAGCACGCCAGGCCTCCCTGTCCATCACCATCTCCTGGAGTTCATTCAGACTCATGTCCATCGAGTCCGTGATGCCATCCAGCCATCTCATCCTCGGTCGTCCCCTTCTCCTCCCGCCCCCAATCCCTCCCAGCATCAGAGTCTTTTCCAA
>SJYX01002400.1:78593-93611 GCA_006410675.1 Oreotragus oreotragus
AAAAAAAAAAAAAAAAAAGAAGTCCCATGTGCTCCTGACCCAGTCTCTCCCAGTGCATTTTCTATCACTAGTACAACATCAAAACTAGCAAACGGACATCGACACAACCAACAGAACCTAACTCATTAGTTTCACATGCAATTTGAGCATGTTTTTAAAATGAAATTACATGGCAGTTGACAGACCTTTTATGATTTAAGACACTTGAATATTTCGCATGAAGCTCTTATAGAAAGCCTGATAAAAAGGTAAGAGAAAAGACACATGTATATGAGAGTTTATTAGAGGTATCTTTAGATAGTTGTCTTTTAAGCGTTTATACACATACATGTCTGCACTATAGTATAATGGAGACTCTGCATTCCTTATGATGTATTATAATCTGATACTGTATTTCTTGAATTGTAGTAAAGAGTTTTGAAATACCTGAGTTTCTCCAGAATCACTTTGAGAGGCTTAGGAAAGTCAATGTCATCTTTTGTATTACATTACTTAATTCATAAGGCATCATTGGAAGTCAAGGAAGTTTGTTCAAAAAAGAAAACAAGAAAATGCAGCTATGTAGTTCGAAATGGCAACACTTTCTTTGAGAGGTCTTTCTGGGCCTTGAGGTGGGCTTTCAGTAACCCAGCATCTAAAATTCGGTCCCCAGCCACCTGCAGGACAGGCACCAGGGCCCACACATACTGCTTAGTCTGCCTGCTTTCTCCACTTGCGGGGTTGCTGGATTATCTTGGGTTGCCACACTCTGGCTTCGTAGGTTAGGAACGACCCAGCGTGGCACCTTTCAGCATAGGAGCAGCTGACAGAGGCGACGCTGCTGGGAAACAGTGCTCACATTTCTGACCATGTCTGCTTTATCCAGGCTACAGTTTGAGCAAAATCCTTACCTTGGTGTTAATTGCTATATTTTCTTACTAGTTTTAGCAGAAATGCTATAGTAGACAGTATATCATTTCAGACAATTTTACAAATGAAATTGTTACACTATAATTGTTGATCATAACATCTCAACTTAGGAGGGGCCATAACCTGTTCTGTGGAGTTTCAGCTTTCAGGAGATGATCTGTAAACTGGCATGGGATTGATTTCAGAGGTGTGGTGGGCAGCAGGATTGCTGTCAACTAAAGTTGCATTTTTCACCCTCTGTTTTTGTTCTATTCTGACAGGGAGACTTGGCTGATTCTTTTTTCATTGTAGAATCTGGAGAAGTGAAAATTACTATGAAAAGGAAGGTAAGTTCTAAAAATCCATGAAATATTAGCAAGTAACATAATAGACTTTTTTTTTTCTGACTAAGCTTCATTCTGTTTTTCTTAAGCTGAGTGAACGCTAACACTTTCCCTCACCTTGTCAGGGTAAGTCAGAGGTGGAGGAGAACGGTGCAGTTGAAATCGCTCGGTGCTCTCGAGGGCAGTACTTCGGCGAATTGGCTCTGGTAACGAACAAGCCCCGAGCAGCTTCTGCACACGCCATCGGGACCGTCAAATGTTTAGGTAGGACTCACAGCCCAGGGCACACTTGCCCCAGTTAAAATCCTTCTGTGTACGGATTGTACGCATTCAGCGTCACACTGATTATTTTACTGGCCTCACAGGTTTTATGGTCCCAACAAAATACAAGATTAGGATTCATTGCACAGTTAAGTCAATTTGTAGAAGTCAACATCTTAGAAAATTTTGACACACATATACATTGTTCTTTTTTATAAGCATGAAGTAACATTTTAGTATGTCATTAAGATAAGAATTCTGAGTACCAAGCTTTACATCTAATTTTTCAAATGAACAACATGCACTATGTTCCATTTCTGCTAAAAAAAAAACCAAAAAACAAAAAACTTCAAACAGCACTTTTATAAGATATACTCTTCTTCAGGGGAAGCTGAAATGTCTGTAGGAATACTTACTCATCTAGGATTAGGAAACAAAAGCTCAAGTTTGTCATAGCACAATAAAAACCTTGTTCAGCTGTTTATTACTTCTGTGTACCACACAGAAATGCCCTGAACAGAAGTGCCATCTTCAGCTGGAAGACATCTATATATAGCAGAGATTTTATATGTGAGAAATAACTTATTTTAGTAATGAAAAGTATAACTCAGGAGATATTCCTAAGCTAAGCTAAGTCACTTCAGTCGTGTCCGACTCTGTGCGACCCCATACATGGCAGCCCACCAGGCTCCCCTGTTCCTGGGATTCTCCAGGCAAGAACACTAGAGTGGGTTGCCATTTCCTTCTCTATGAAAATGAATTTCAGTAACTCTTAAACATTCCACAAAATTTCCTAAGAACCTGTGAGAGTATAATACCTGGCAATCCTCTGTAAAACAGAAATTCACCTATCTGCTGCATTACTGCTGATGATCTGAAATGTACATGATCTCTAAAAAATAACAGTACTGGATAAAACTGAAAGGATCATCCAAGTTCCTACACAGTACCAAAGTATTTATCCAGGATTACTGAATAAATCATAGCAATTTGGTATCCTTTTCAGAAAATAAAATCTTAGGACTTACAAGCACGTGGCATTTCACACTGCACCAGCTGAGTAACAGGAAATGAAGGGATAACCGCTACAGCTTCTGCACCAGCTTCTGTGTCCTGAAATACGATGTCTGCCTCTGGCAGCTACCATTCCACTTCCACAGGGTATTTTCCAGTCAGACAGGCTGTACAATGATCATTCTTTTCAGAACATTCCAGACCATTCTCATTTTCTTGAATCTTATATAATATCTTCCTTTGTACAGAGATATTCATACAGGTGACATTTTCTTTAAGAAAACTAGTCAATACTCTGTAATGACCTGTATGGGAAACAAATCTAAAAGAAGTGGATATATGTGTATGTATAAACTGATTCACTTCGTTGTACAGCAGAAAGTAATAAACATTGTAAATCAACTATACACCAATAAAAATTAATTTTAAAAAGTAATTAGCTACTCTGTACTCGTCATCCACAGTTCAGTAGAATACATTTAGCTTCAGTGTTAAGATTTGCAAGTATCCCCAGAATTTTCTTAGAGAAGTTGTTTTAAATGGTTTTAAATGAGTATAATATTACTCTAGTGTTACACTTGGATGAAAAAGAAAAATTTAGAAGCTGACAGGTAATTTCTCTAAGTAGAGGTGTTAGACAGTAGAGAGTAAAGATGATGTGAGTGAAATCCCATTACTTTTTTTCTATAATAAAATATATTGTCACATTAAATTTGAGAAATACAGAAAGGTAGGAAAAACTAACAGTTACCCAGTACCACCACCACCCACCAATTTCCACATCCTATTGTAATTCCTTATCATCCTTTTTCATTTGTATGTTTTCCGTTTTAAATCAGTTTTGTAAACTGCTTCTTTCATTCATTATAGCTTAGGCATTTTCTCATGTTTATTACATCAAATATCAATATTGGTTAAATACACACTGAATTATTTACTCACTTCTGACTGTTACATAATTTTTGAGTTTTGGCTCCATTTTGTACTGTGGGGGATAGCTTTTCTGGGGGGGGTGTATGCATATACTACTTTTTCACATAATAGGATTTTTCCTGAGAAATGCTTTTTGGAAGTGGGTTTTCTTATTATGGGTTTTGATATCTATTGCCAGATCACTTGTATTTGCACTCATTTACATGCTGCCAGCAGTGCAAGAATTTCCACTCACTCTATTGTAAACACTGCCTTTTTTAGTTCTGTAAATTTAAGAAGTAAAAAAAAAAAAGAATTTTCATTTCAATGATAGCATGATCATATTTTCATATAAATTGTTTTTAAAGATGCTTGAGACAAGCAATCTAAGCAACATAGAGCGTATACTTACAGAAGTGGATAAAATCATTACTTGGGCTACCATTTTGAATTGACTAGACCCTAGTATAAAAAATTATAAAAGGAAACATTTGGTCTTCACAACATTGCATTGTAAGCCCTGAGGAGGGAAAACAAGATAGAAAACACTACCTTGCCACCCTTGAGTTCATACTGCTAAAGTGGTGACATAAAAAAAAAAGTGGTGACATTTAAAATTCTAAGGTCTTGCCGTAATACTCCCTCATTCTTTTAACCTGGATCAGGAACTTCCAATACAATGTCATATGGCCATGGGCCACTGGCTGCTTCCTTTTTGAAGTGGAATGTTTTTATCTTTATGCCTTTTTCTTGTATCTGTTATTTATGCAAAAATGCCAGTGCATCATTGACATATGTGAAATAGGTACCATAAGTGACTTAGAAATTCCAAATTTGTAAAGAACGTTATTTTTCTTTTATTCTCCACTCTTCTTAGCCATGGATGTGCAAGCATTTGAAAGGCTTTTGGGACCTTGCATGGAAATTATGAAAAGGAACATCGCTACCTATGAAGAGCAATTAGTTGCCCTGTTTGGAACAAACATGGATATTGTTGAACCCACTGCATGAAGCAAAAGTATTGGAGCAAGACCTCTAGTGACAAAATTACACAGTAGTGGTTAGTCCACTGAGAATGTGTTTGTGTAGATGCCAAGCATTTTCTGTGATTTCAGGTTTTTTCCTTTTTTTACATTTACAATGTATCAGTAAACAGAATAGATATTTAATAGTCAATAGGCTTTAACATCACTTTCTAAAAAGAGTAGATCAAAAAAATATCAACATACTGATAAAATGACTTTCTACTCCACAAAATTATGATTTGACTGAAGATTCAGATGATTGTAATATATTGAAAGTATCTGTTTAAGAAGATAATTAAAGGATGTTATCATAGGCAATGTGTATTCATTTTGACTTGCTCAGATTGATATGTTATGACTACACCCATGTAAAAGGGAACTTGGCAGTGAATCATGCTATACAGCATGGCATCACATTCTTTTTACAACTCACTATATATAGTAAGTACAATTTAACCATTTTTGTTTTAAAGTTTTTCTGGCTTGATAAGTTATGTGCTGGCCTTGGCCTATTGGTGAAATGGTATAAAACATCTTATGCAATTTTAAAATCTTTTATATTTTTGCAATAAAGTACCTTTTGATTTCTTGGGTATAATGTCAGTAGCCTACATATTCTAGTGGTTTTAAGGACAGGCAGTTTAGTCATTACAACAACAGGAAAGCGTCTTTAGATGAAAGGTCATTATTTTCCTCATAAAGCATCTATCTATGCTTCCTTTTTTCCCATTTTTGCAGTTCTCTGTATTTGTTATCTTTAAAATTTTGTTTGACATTTAATGTCACAAATATTTTTAAATGCTCTTTAAACTTGTTGTCTTCTAAAAGCCTAAGATCTTATTATATATGCTAAAGAAAAAGTCTCCTATACCAAAAATATCTGGGGTCCTTATCAACATGCCCATAGATATTTCTTTGTTCTTCACTAGACATATGTAATAAAATCCTTGCAGACATCTGCTCCCGTGGGTTTCCTCCAAAGTGGGAGAAATAAATTCTTGTAAGTAAAACATATATAAGGATAAAAGGAATTTCTGCCCATTCCAAGTATACCATTAGGCCCCTCCACTTGCTTTAATATAGACTCTCAACTGCATTCACTTCATTCTGCAAATGCAGAATGAACTTAGCTGAATAGATTTTTGTTGATAATTGATAATGCTTATTATCCTGCTACACAGAATGAATTAATTATATTCCACCAAAGCAGTATACTCTTAAATGAGTTCTAGGGCTATGTGACCCCAGTGTCTAGAGACATTAATTCTAACCAGTTGTTCCCTTTTAAATCAGTGGTTTCATTTTGGGAAATATGTTTCAAAGAAATATATACATGGGTAAAAAAATTCTGTGGCTAGTGTGGTCTTATTAGATAATGTTTCTGGTCTTGCTTGTATAATGAAAATGTGGTAAAGATACGTGAATTGGATAATGTATATATAAGAAGTATGTAAAATATACCTTCAGCCACATTTTAGGACAGTTTTAACTACTTTGCAAACTTTCCCACGGGAAGAGAGCTTACTGCGTGCAGACTTGTTTTATATAATATTTCAAATTTTAAAAGTCCTGTCTACCGAACAAGAAAAAAACACAAAGAACCACAAATTCCTGGTTTATCATTCTGTATTTTCAACTTCCTTCACTTTTTCAAGTTACCTATTTTGTTGCATAAGCTAATTGTTAACTACAAATGCCTGTTTAATAAAGAACTCTGACCAAGGCTGTAAAATGCCAGTTACATTATTTTCAGTATTGTTGGTTATATTTAAATTTTCCTTATAATAAAGCACAGTTTTATAATAAAATGTTATTACTGAGGTGTTTTTTTTCTTTCTTGTTTCTTTACTGTGACTTCCATAGTGCACATTATACTATGTGAAATGCATGACAGAGGTGCGGCATATGTGAAAAGAAAGGTAAGATCTGGGCATCTTGCAGCAAGAAAGTGTGGTTCTGTAGGACAAGAGGTTTTAAAAAATCTTAGCTATTGTTTATATGTGATACAGATAGTTGTGATATGTTGCAGACTCATTCAGCCATTTAGAATAGCCAAGTCTGGCTGGCTAACTAGGGAATGTATGTGTTAAAGTAATTAAAACACCACAAGCTTGAGTTGTGGATGCCACTGTTTAATCACTAGCCAAGAGTCTGTTTGGAAATTCTCTGTTGATTTTTCATTCAAGCATGCATCATGTATGACTAAGAATTCTGGGAGGACTCCCAATTTTAATACAAAGGTGCTTTTCTTTGTCTTATATGTGTATGTGCGTGTGTCCTGTTGACACAAACTAGGGCTTGGTGTGTATAAACATGAAACACTACCTGGGATGCATGCTCTGTGAATGTGTTTGGTTTATTCTTACAAACCTGGCTAGCAGACTCTTTAAAATGCTTTACAATCTGCAAGTGAAACATACAGCACGAAGCAAGGAACTTCAGATTTTACTGGAATATGTAGGATTAAGTGCTGAGTCCTTTTTCTTTTTAAAGCATCTTTAAAATATGGATATAATTTTTCCTAACTTTTTTCAAGAAGTGTTACATTTCTAACAAGGACTACATGGCCTTTGGCATTCTTAAAGAACATTAATAATGTATAAGCCTAGAGTGCTAAATAACACATCTGGATGAGCTGTACTATCCAGCTTAAACAACTGGAAAGGAGAGTCTCAAATCTAAATAAAATGTTAATAACTAAGGGAGAAACAGAATTACTAACACATGTGGGAGAAAATACATAAGGGAGAAATAGAATAATAAGGAATCCTGGCTTCTAAAATAAATGTGTGAGGTACAGCCTCATGTTGAGTATCAGAAAGAATTCTGATAAGAAATTGAAGAAAAAAAAAAAACTGGAGCAAGAGTTAAGACAAACTCTTACCTGCTCCAGGATACTTTTCAAGGCAGCAAAACTGGTTGAGCAACTGAAACTATACAGTTGTTAGTAAATAGTCTTTACAGGTATTAAAAAAAAAAAAACTTGAAAGTAAAATGAATTACGGAAATGAAAGCAGTAAGGTAAACCAGCTGTTTGTGGAGGACTTGCATGCCCATTAGTCACTGCTGCTGCTGCTAAGTGTCCGACTCTGTGCGATCCCATAGATGGAAGCCAACCAGGGTCCCCCGTCCCTGGGATTCTCCAGGCAATAGACTGGAGTGGGTTGCCATTTCCTTCTCCAGTGCATGAAAGTGAAAAGTGAAAGTGAAGTCGCTCAGCCGTGTCCGACTCTTAGCGACGCCATGGACCGCAGACCACCAGGCTCCTCCATCCATGGGATTTTCCAGGCAAGAGTACTGGAGTGGGGCGCCATTGCCTTCCCCGCCATTAGTCACTACAAGATGTTAAATCAGTTTCATTTGTATAAGTGAGAAAAATCCATGACTCCACCAAAATCATTTACTTTGTGCATCCATGGCAGAACTCATGGGCAATCGTGATTCTCTTGCTTCCCCCCTGCAATTCTTGGCTTCATACTTCATCTGGGGGGCGGCAGAGGGGGGCAGCCCAAAACAGCCTAAAAGTTGAGAGATATATTTATTTGCGAAATTTAACTGAGGACTATAGCCTAGGCAAACAGCCTTTCAGATACCCCTGAGGGACTATTTCAGAGAGGTAAGGGAGGAGCCAGGATACATAGGAGTTTTTGCTGAAAAAGACGAAAAGAAAAATGTAGTCAGAAATCAAAAGATCATTGCTAATCACACACAAAAAGATATTTCAAGTTAAAAGATTTTAGTGGTTTTCTCATCTTGGGACAGTATCCTGTTTTTTTTTTTTCATCCTGAATTCCTCAGGGTGCAATGACTGCAATGGGTGCTGGCTTGAGGGCAGGCAACATTCTTTGCTTACTGAAATGGTAGGTAACATTTTTATTTTTGTCCACACTCATACTGTCTGGATAATGATGTAATTGAGCCTGGTATATAGACAAACGTGTAGAGTTTCCAAGGAAGACTCTCTGACCAACAGATCTGGTTCTTTCTGTCCCTTTTTATACTTTAAGTTTGGAAGTCCTGGAAATGTAACATTTATATATGGAAAGATGTGGTGGTAGACCTTACAGAGGTAACTGTCTCTGCCATAAAAATGAAATGCCATCTCTTAGGTGGTGTTCCCACATTTTTATATAACCACAGTTTGGGTCTTGCCATCTTCTTGAAAAACTCAAGCCACTACAACGTGTAAATACATGAAATGTTTTGTTAGTACCAATTATAATTGAATCTTTAAAATAGATGCATTTATTACTCAGTTGTGAAACTAAGCAGGACCTGTGGGGTACGGAAACTCTTCATGTCCTGTTTCTTGTTTGTAGGAAAAAGTTTCAGCTTCCTAGACCTTTCCTGATTTTCAGAGGGCAGATTCAAAGTTACTCCTTAGGGAAACAAGGGAATGCCAAAAGAAAGGAAAGGCCGTGAATAACAGTGCAGAGAAAGGGCAGGATTGTGGTTTCTCTTGAAGAGATACATTCATAACTATCTGATACATCTCTGAGTTCTTTTGCAGGAACTAAGGCTCCCACCTCAATAACCTCAGATATGCAGATGACACCACCCTTATGGCAGAAAGTGAAGAGGAACTAAAAAGCCTCTTGTGAAAGTGAAAGAAGAGAGTGAAAAAGTTGGTTTAAAGCTCAACATTCAGGAAACAAAGATCATGGCATACCGTCCCATCACTTCATGACAAATAGATGGGGAAACTTTGGAAACAGTGTCAGACTTTATATTTTGGGGCTCCAAAATCACTGCAAATGGTGACTGCAGCCATGAAATTAAAAGACGCTTAGTCCTTGGAAGGAAAGTTATGACCAACCTAGATAACATATTCAAAAGCAGAGACATTACTTTGCCAACAAAGGTCCATCTATTCAAGGCTATGGTTTTTCCAGTGGTCATGTATGGATGTGAGAGTTGGGCTGTGAAGAAGGCTGAGCGCCGAAGAATCGATGCTTTTGAACTGTGGTGTTGGAGAAGACTCTTGAGAGTCCCCTGGACTGCAAGGAGATCCAACCAGTCCATTCTGAAGGAGATCAACCCTGGGATTTCTTTGGAAGGAATGATGCTAAAGCTGAAACTCCAGTACTTTGGCCACCTCGTGTGAAGTGTTGACTCATTGGAAAAGACTCTGATGCTGGGAGGGATTGGGGGCAGGAGGAGAAGGGGATGACAGAGGATGAGATGGCTGGATGGCATCACCGACTCGATGGACATGAGTCTGAATGAAGTCCGGGAGATGGTGATGGACAGGGAGGCCTGGCGTGCTGCGACACATGGGGTCGCAAAGAGTCGGACACGACTGAGCGACTGAACTGACTGACCTATCCATGTATTTCTTTTTCTATTTACCTTCATACCTATCTATGCATACGTTTATATATACATATAAAAATATATTCTCTAACAATTAGCTTTGTATCTTTTTATTATAAAGCTCAAATACAGAAAACTATATGGAATAAATATTTATCTTAGTGAATTATTATAAGGCAAAGACCACCTTGATCACTAAATAGTGCTTTTCCAGCATCCCAGATGTCCCTCCACATTAAATCACAATTGTAGCCTTCTTCCTTCCTTGTGACCGTGATGATAAGACATTTGCGTTTATGTTTTTATAACCCATGTATGTATCTCTGGACAGGGAGGCCTGGCGTGCTGCAATTCATGGGGTCGCAAAGAGTCGGACACGACTGAGCGACTGAACTGAACTGAAGGCTCCCACCCAGGTGGAGGATGGTAACTTCAGGCTGAACCCAAGATTCTGGTTACATCACCACCAGCAAATCAGTGGAAAGTCACACACCCTGTGTCCTCACCCCAAATTTTGCCCTTAGAGACTCTTCCCTGAACCCCACCAGGGAGTCTGGGGTTCTTTGAACATGAGGTGCCCATTCTTGCTTGGCCTGCAGTAAACCTTAAACCTTTCTCTGCTCCCAACCCCTTTGGTCTCACTGTGCGTCAGGCACTTGCCTTTGGAAAACTGGAAAGATGGTTTTATTCCCCAGGCACGAGGGGGTTAGGGTGGTTCAGTTGCTAAGTCTTTGACACGACTGAGCGACTGAACTGAACTGAAGGCTCCCACCCAGGTGGAGGATGGTAACTTCAGGCTGAACCCAAGATTCTGGTTACATCACCACCAGCAAATCAGTGGAAAGTCACACACCCTGTGTCCTCACCCCAAATTTTGCCCTTAGAGACTCTTCCCTGAACCCCACCAGGGAGTCTGGGGTTCTTTGAACATGAGGTGCCCATTCTTGCTTGGCCTGCAGTAAACCTTAAACCTTTCTCTGCTCCCAACCCCTTTGGTCTCACTGTGCGTCAGGCACTTGCCTTTGGAAAACTGGAAAGATGGTTTTATTCCCCAGGCACGAGGGGGTTAGGGTGGTTCAGTTGCTAAGTCTTGTCTGACTCTTATGACCCCATAGACAGTAGCCCGCCAGGCTCCTCTGTCCGTGTGATTTCTCAAGCAAGAAAACTCGAGTGGGTTGCCATTTCCTTCTCCAGATCATCTTCCTGACCCACGACTGAACTCAGGTCTCCAGCATTGCAGGTGGACTCTACCTACTGAGCCACCAGGGAAGCTCAATGAGCTGGAAATGGACTCTGAAATAACAAAAGCTGCCTTCATTTTTGACTAACCACCTAGAAATGGAACCCTCAATGCCTTATGTATTTCACATGATAAAAGCTTACCAAGTAGAACCGCTGAATGAGTTCATGAGAGGTAAATATGCCCAGGCACAACCTTGGATAAAGTTGCTTCCAACTCCTGATTTTCCATCTCTGCCCTAAAACCTACCACGACCACAGTCCTGCTGAGGAACAAGAGAGTGAGTCCCGGATCCCTGGAACTGCATTGCCGCATTGAGGTGGAAGGCTGACACCTAATACAAGTGGATCTCTCTTTACAAAATGACTGTATTCCTGAAATGTATACAAATGACTTTTTTAAAAGCCAAATAATTAGGAGAGGTGCTCACTACAAAGACATCTTTGGAAAGTCTTGTCTTAATTGCTTTTCAAAGCTGAACCGAAATATCCTCCACTTTTTTCTTACTATATTGCACATTATGATATGCTATGTAATTTGAAGGAGCTGGAGTGTATTAGATAAATATTGTCTGCCTTTGTGTGACTGGTATATAAGGGAATCAAAATGAATTACAAGATAGTTCTTATGAGAGTAAGATGAGATCCGTTTTCAAAAAAACGGTGATGAGTAGACACGGCAAGTGACACAAAGCACACAGAAACTATATTTAATGGGGTCAGAGTTCAAAGCAACTTAGGACATACAAAATAACACATACATATTATATAATACATATATATATATACTATATATTAATAAGAAAACGCATCTTCTATTTCCTTTTAGTCATCTGTTCAGCAGGTATCTATAATATTTATTGATTGCCTGGGCAAAACGATGCATATGATATGGACCAGACAAAAAGATGCATAAGAAATGTGGAAGGAATAAATAATGTGAATTTGGGGGGAGGTAAATGTAAGCAAAAATGGTTAAGTGTAGCACATTTAAGTGACTTGCTGGGTGGCTCAGTGTAGTGGTAAAGAATCCGTCCATCAATGCAGGAGACAAAAGAGACATGGGTTCAGTCCCTGGGTCACGAAGATCCCTTGGAGAAGGAAGTGGCACCACACTCCAGTATTCTTGCCCAGGAAGTCCTTCGGACAGAGGAGCCTGGTGGGCTACAGTCCATGGGGCCGCAAAGAATCAGACTGAGAGACTGAGCGCACGCCGCACAGTTAGGTACAGATCACTCCTGGGATCTTAATGGCTTTGTACCTAAAATTCGCTACCTTGGACTGGTAACTAAAAGAAACTACACAGAGAAAGGCCTAGCATACCAGACAGACATGAGAGAAAATGTGTAGGAATCTGTGCTCCATTTCCTAATCTGAACACTTGACTTCATTTGCTTGCTTACCTTTTAACATTTTGAATAGCGATATTTTAAATATTTAAGCAATGCCATGTACTTTAACTTCTACGTTTGAGCCCAGTAGTCATTGTTATGCCAACTGTGTTGGAACACAGTAATTTCACCCCTAAATAACCTTTATCTAGTTTGTAAAAAACAAATTGGAATTTGATGTTTCTTTATGAATACAGAAGTATTTTACAAATTGCTGAAGACATTTTGATTTTGGATGACAACTCTTGACATATTTGGGCATAGTTTATGTGGAATATGTATGTGTGTATATGGTATTTGCACTGACCAGAAGTAGATGCTATTTAAAGAAAATTTTATTTTTGAACTTTCTTTTGGTTACAGCTTGTAGGATTTTCATTCCCTGACCAGGAATTGAACACACACCCTTGGCAGTGAGAGCTTTGAGTCCTAACCAGTGGACTGCCAGGGAATTCCCCAAATTGATTTTTTTAATGTCAGTTTTATCATGGAAGTATGTTATGAACAAATGTTCCTTAGTATATATAAAAATCCCTTACAGGTTCAGTCGGGTCCGACTCTGCAAATCTATGAACTGTAGCCCCTCAGGCTCCTCTGACCATGCGATTTCCCAGGCAATACTGGAGTAGGTTGTCATTTCCTTCTCCAGGGGATCTGTCCGACCCAGGGATGGAACCTATGCCTCCTGAGTCCCCTGCATTGGCAGGCACATCCTTCACTACTGAGCTAAAATATTTTATACTATATAAAATATGTCATTTTATATTTTATCATATATAAATAATAAGTAATTGGTACAAAAATTCTTTATATACATTTTAGTATAGTAGAACTTATTTAGGTAAAGAATTCTAAGGAGATCTTACTGGTTTTGTACTTTGATCTTTGTTCTGGCTGAATTGTCTGGTTTTCTTAGTCATCCAAAAATGAATAATGAGGTTCCTGTTAAATATACATCGGTGCATAAGGTAAGCATTTAGCTTCCCGGGAGAGTCCAAAGATGGACTAATTGTACACTTAAAGGTACAGAGATTCTAACACTGACATTTAATCAGTTATGACTGAACTAACTCAAGAGAATTTTACTCTTCCATTTAATGACCTGGACAAAAATGAGAGTATGTGAAAATATTTTCTATCTTTGTATCCACATGAGTTAGCACAGTGGTCAACCAATAGTAGGAATTAAATAGGTATTTCTGAATGAATGGATAGGAAAACCTTATAGTGCTAATTAAAGGATAATCATTTCTAATAATGTGCAATAGCTTGATCTGAAGGTGCTATTCTTCCTACCGCTGTGTTCACAAATAAAAAAATATCTCCACCAAGGCTTTTACTAAACGCTTTGAAACAGAAAACCTTTTAAAATAAGTTAAGGTTCAGCCAAAAGCAGATCTCATGGTTCATGCAATGTGTGGGGGTGGGGGGGGGCGGATGGTGTGGTACCAGCTCTTGAGAGTTCATTTTTTGGATTGTGGGAAAGGTTTTTAGTTTCCTGGAGGGAGCTAGTCATTAATAGCTGAGATTTTAGTTTTCCAATGATCAAGTGAAGTCCACGGATTTTTCTTTTTGTCAAGAAATTAAACACTGGAGTTCATATTTTCAATTTTTCAATTCTGAGGCACAATGAACCTCCACTGTAAAAAAAAAAGTGAAGAAAGAAAATAAAAATACACAAAAGAGCAGGGCCACAGTTGAGTCTTGGGGTCACTCCATTAATCTTTGAATGAAGATAAATACAAATATTGTCCTTTTTACTCAGGGAAAACTTTAGGCATTTTACTGGCCCTCTGAATTATTTTTAAGAAACAAAATAATTTGATTAGTATTTGTGAATACAGAATCTTTGATCACATGGTAGGGAGAACTATAATTCCCTTTAAGGATTCAAACAGGGAATCCCTAAAAGAATCTGAAAACTTGTTTCAGTATAGGAAAGTTACTTTGGATTTCCGTATTTGTTCCGTGGCTTTCAGATTTAAAAATTCCAGAAAAGTAGGGGTTTTAAAGGAATCACCAGCAAGGATTTAAGGCTCCTTTCCAAAAGTTTGACTTTATAGATTTCTCTCTAGTATGTTTTCCTCCTCTTAAACATAATACAGTGATCTAAAGATATAAAACCTAAAGCATAGCTTAAATGACTAAAACACTAAAAGTTCAAAGGGAAAAAAAGCTTAATAATGCCTTTGTAATGGGAATGGTAAAAACATCAATTATAGACTAGGAACTGGACAGCCTCGTTTAAAATGAAGGTAAACTATAATGCCAGCGAAGCCATCCTCCTCTCTTTGAGTCAGAGAATTCTTGAGGAACTCCTAGTGGAAACAAAATAGGAAGACATTCTTTCATCAATGGGAAGACGTCTGGAGAGGAAAAATGGTTAAACTGAAACGCACCAGAGAAACCCTGATAACGATTCACAAATTACATCAGTTTAAGTCACACATTATACCCCTCTGTATTACCTTAAACAACGAGTAAGCTGGTCAAATATAGAAAACATCAATTTGCCTTTCCTCAATTCTTAAGTCAACAGTAATGACCCCACCTCCCGCTTCACAGTTTTGTAAATTGTCCAGACCTCCGAGCTTTTCTCTCATTGTTCATCCCCAAGCCTCTCGGTGCCTG
>SJYX01002401.1:0-15861 GCA_006410675.1 Oreotragus oreotragus
CCCAGCATCAGGGTCTTTTCCAATAAGTCAGCTCTTCACATCAGGTGGCCAAAGTATTGGAGCTTCAGCACCAGTCCTTCCAGTTAATATTCAGGGTTGATTTTCTCCAGGATTGACTGGTTTGATCTCCTTGCAGTCCAAGAGACTCTCAAGAGTCTTCTCCAGCACCACAGTGTAAAGCATCAATTCTGTGGTGCTTAGCCTTCAGATAGAAGGGGAAAAGGTGGAAGTAGTGATAGATTTCCTCTTTTTGGGCTCCAAAAGAGCCGTGAAATCAGAAGATGATTGCCTCTTTGCAGGAAAGCGATGACAAACCTAGAAAGAGCAGAGACTTTACTCTGCTGACAAAGGTCCCTGTAGTCAAGGCTATGGTCTTCCCAGTGGTCACACACGGTCATGAGAGCTGGACCATAAAGAAGGCAGAATGCCAAAGAATTGATGCCTTTGAACTGTACTGGAGAAGACTCCTGATGGAAGTCCCTTGGACAGCAAAGAGATCAAACCAGTCAATCTTAAGGGAAATCAACCCTGAATATTCACTGGAAGGACTGATGCTGAAGCTGAAACTCCAATACTTTGGCCNCAAAGAATTGATGCCTTTGAACTGTACTGGAGAAGACTCCTGATGGAAGTCCCTTGGACAGCAAAGAGATCAAACCAGTCAATCTTAAGGGAAATCAACCCTGAATATTCACTGGAAGGACTGATGCTGAAGCTGAAACTCCAATACTTTGGCCACCTGATGTGAAGAACTGACTTATTGGAAAAGACCCTGATGCTGGGAAAGATTAAAGGCAGAGGGAGGAAAGGGCGTCAGAGGATGAGATGGCTGGAAGGCATCACTGATGCAACGAACATGAACTTGGGCAAACTCTGGGAGATGACGAGGGACAGGGAGGCCTGGCGGACTGCAGTCCATGTATTGTGAAGAGTAGGTCACAACTAGGTGACTGAACAATTAACAACAGCCTTCTTTATGGTCCATCTCACATCTGTACATGACTACTGTAAAAACCATAGCTTTGACTGTATGGACCTTTGTTGGCAAAGTGATATCTCTGCTTTTGAATACGCTGTCTAGGTTTATCATAGCTTTTCTTCCAAGGAGCAAGCGTCTTTTGATTTCATGTCTGCAGTTACTATCTGCAGTGATTTTGGAGATAAGAAAATAAAGTCTGTCACTATTTCCATTATTTCCCCATCTATTTGCCATGAAGTGATGGGACTGGTTGAAGTAGTTCAAGTTTGTTGAAGAGAAGAGACATTACTTTGCCAACAAAGATCTGTCTAGTCAAAGCTATGATTTTTCCAGTAGTCATATTTGGATGTGAGAGTTGGACTATAATGAAAGCTGAGCATTGAAGAATTGATGCTTTTGAACTGTGGTGTTGGAGAAGACTCTTGAGAGTCCCTTGGACTGCAAGGACATCCAACCAGTCCATTCTAAAGGAGATCAGTTCTGGATGTGCTGCTGCTGCTGCTAAGTCACTTCAGTCGTGTCCAATTCTGTGTGACCCCATAGACAGCAGCCCACCAGGCTCCTCCGTCCCTGGGATTCTCCAGGCAAGAGTACTGGAGTGGAGTGCCATTGCCTTCTCTGTGTATGAATGTCAGAGGTGGACTATAAAGAACGCTGAGTGCTGAAGAATTGATGCTTTTGAACTGTGGTGTTGGAGAAGACTCTTGAGAGTCCCTTGGACTGCAAGAAGATCCAGCCAGTCAATACTGAAGGAAATCAGTCTTGAATATTGGAAGGACTAATGCTGAAGCTGAAGCTCCAATACTTTGGCCACCTGATGCGAAGAACTGACTCCTTGGAAATGACCCTGATGCTGAGAAAGGTTGAAGGCGGGAGGAGAAGGGGACGACAGAGGATGAGATGGTTGGCATCACCAACTAGATGCATGTGAGTTTGAGCAAGCTTCAGGAGTTGGTAATGGACAGGGAAGCCTGGCTTGCTGCAGTCCATGGGTTGCAAAGAGTCGGACATGACTGAGTGAACTGAATGGACCAGATCCCATGATCTTTGTTTTTTGAATGTTGAGTTTTAAGGCAGCTTTTTCACTCTCCTTTATCACCTTCAATAGGCTCCTTAGTTCCTCTTCACTTTCTGCCATCAAAGAGTGGTATCATCGCATATCTGAGGTTATTGATATTTCTCCTGGCAATCTTGATTCCAGCCTGAGCTTCATCCAGCCCAGCTTTTGCATCATGTACTCTGCATATAAGTTAAGTAAGCAGAGTGACAACATAGAGCCTTGATGTATAGTTTCTTATAGTTCATAGTTTATTCAGAATTAAGATTTTTTCCACTTGAAGTAAAATATAGAAACTTTATAAGACTACGGGTCTCTCTACTATTCCTATTTTATGTTGTAATTATCCAATGTATTATAGCAACATATGTTGAAAACCTCACTAGGCAATACTATTTTTTCTTTCCTCTGTTCATAATTTGATAGTTATCACTCTGGCTTTTTGTTGATTAGTGTTTGCCTGGGAAGACCTTTTCCATCCTTAAAAGGATGTATCTTTGTATATGAGTGTGTCTCTGATAGAAAACGTATGATTGATTCTTACTTTTGTAACTAGTCATTCTTTTACCCTTTTATTGGGTTGTGTTGGTTGCTTACATTTAATGTAATCACTGATCATTTTGGGTTTAAATCTACCATCTTGTTATTTGTTTGCTTTTTATTCTGTTGGGTTTTGTTCACTTTTCTTGCCTTCTTTTGAATGAATTTTAGTATTTCATTTTTTTAATGCCTTCTATTAAGTAATTATACCTCCTTATTTTTTTTAGTGGTTGCCTTAGGGGTTAACATATGTATCTTTAACCTGTCATGTGCTACCTTCACATACAATGCACTGCTAGCAGAAATGATGGTAGAGAAAATTAGATATCTTAAGTGATTAGAAGGAATACAGTCGAGAATGAGGGAATCAGCAGCGGGAATTCTAATTAGAGGTTGTGATAATATATGTTATATATTCTCTAACATCAAGAAGAACGGAATCAATAATAGATTGTTTAGAAAGTGAATTATTAGGAATATGTAGAATTGATGGGAAATGGTACTTATGCAACCATTGAAGGCATAGTTTCTCTACTTGTTTACACATCTGTGTATTCTCATGCACTCATCTACATTGTGCATCTAAGCTTTAAAGCACCTCTGAAAGCTTGTTTACCTTTCAGTTGACAATAGTGTATGCCTTTATAATGGAGAAAAGGTGTATTCCAACAACTACCTCTGATAACCCTCAGTAATTTTAAAGAGCATTACTGAATTCTCATCATTTGGCTTGGAATATGAAGAATTCATTGTTTTTTGTAAGGCTCGGAGAACTGCTCTCTGAAAAGGACACTCAGGGACAGCCTCTAGTGGACTGACAAAGTTTATTATCTAACTGCGCAGTTTTATAATTCTCAGGGAATAGAGCATAAGGCAGACTTGCATGTAGCCATTCCAGATAAACATTAAAGCATTCAAGCATAAAATACAGTTCCCATCGCCCAAGACATAACATAGCTTTGGTGAAACTCTAAAGGGAGTCTTATCATGAAACAATAGTCCTTCCTCTCAGAAACAGGTGGTCAGAAGGAAGCCTTCAAACGCCTCAAGGCCGGGTCTCAGGCACTCGGTGAACGCTCATAACCCTTTGTTATGCTCGTTCCAGCTTCCAACCTTCGTCATGAGTGGAGCAAATACATTTTCAGTATTTGCTCAAAGCCTTCCAGCTCCTCCACAGTTTTTGGGTTTCAGTTTGCATCTCTATACAGTATATCAAAGTGATCAAGTTATCCAAATAAATTTATGATAAATTTTGGTTTAAGGAGATAAGACAATATTTTTATGTTTTGTTTTGTTTTCAAATAATGATTTGTATTCAAACAGTGAGGTTTTTAAAGATGGAGAAGGGCTCTTTGTGGTACAAAAAGATAGTCTTTATGTTATGAAGTGATAGTCTAGAAAAGCGAGTTGAGGCAGAACTTATTCCTACTTTATATATTTAATAATAGAAAGTACTTTGCTTACCATGTTTCTTCATTATATTTTCTTTAATTTATGTTTCATCCACTTTAGTATTCTTTAGATCAGAAAGTAAATATGATTAAATCTTTCAACATTGAAATGAGTTTTTATTCTTTGAGTTTTATAGAGAACAGTTTTCCTTTTATGTTTATTAACAGAAAGTTTAAAAGATCAAAATCAGCATACTGTGAACAAGCAATATGAANGTATTCTTTAGATCAGAAAGTAAATATGATTAAATCTTTCAACATTGAAATGAGTTTTTATTCTTTGAGTTTTATAGAGAACAGTTTTCCTTTTATGTTTATTAACAGAAAGTTTAAAAGATCAAAATCAGCATACTGTGAACAAGCAATATGAAAGAGAAAGGCAAAGACTTGCTTCTGGAATAGAAGAATTACGTGATAAGTTGATGCAAATAGAAGCTGAGAATTCTGATCTGAAGGTTAACATGGCGCACAGAACTAGTCAGTTTCAACTCATTCAAGAGGAGCTGCTAGAGAAAGCTTCAAACTCGAGCAAACTTGAAAGTGAAGTAAGCTTAAATTAGCTATATGTACTAAATTGAGAGAAGAAAAAAGTGTTGTATGGTTTTGTAAAAATTGTCTGTTAAAGATGAGATTTATACACTTAAAAAATGGCATCCTATAAGTTTATAACTTCTTTTAAAATTATATTTGGAAACTTTTGGGTTTTAATATATGTTAAAAGTAGGAAAACAGTGGCTAAATTTGGTGAGACTTAAACTGTACTCCTTTCTATTATTTCTTCCAAGTATAAGTTAATATGGCGAATACATATTTACAAGTAAAAAACTTGGATTATGTAATTGGAAAAAAAACCGGTAGTAATAGAGGATTTGGTATTTTAGCAAATAGCAGAACCACCTGGAAAGCTTGTTAAACATGCAGGTTTTGGGTCCTATTCCAGTGATTCTGATTCAGTAGGTATGGAGTAATGCTAAGGAATCTGCATTTTTAAGCAGCTGCATATAAATCTGATGCAGGTATCTTTGGATTATATCCTGAAAAAGGGTTACTGTATGTTTTATGAATATCTGATCTTCATTTCCACTGAGGACAGAACAAGGATGCCTTATTAGGTAATTGTGTACTAGGACCATGTGTATATGCTATAGTTACCCTTCAAATCACAGGTTGCCGCTCTTTGAGGGCACTTTTTAAATGTCTGATTTCTCATCTTAAAGTCTATAGCCAAGACTAGGGATAAGACCTGTGGAATAGGAACTTATGTTAATAACAGAAAAGAGAGTCAGTTGATAATTTCAGCCATCAGCTTACTAGGAAACGTGTCAGGTGCTAAGGTTAATAACTTTTTTTAAATTAAAATATTAGCAAAGTCTTGTTGAAAATACAGAAAGGGACAAGAAAGAAAATAAAACATTGATAATTCTACCAGTAGAAATACTACTGTTAATATTTTATTGTACTAATTTCAGTCTTTAACAGCTACTTTTACAAAATGGGTTGGGTGTGGTCCTGTTTGAACATAGGGGTCTGAATTAATGGAATAGGATGTGTCATATTCTGTTCTTCCCTTTAGTGTTTTTCTTCTGAATTGTCATTTATTTTTTTTAAATAATTTTAAATTTATTTCAATGTGTTTTCAGATGACAAAGAAATGTTCTCAACTTTTAACTTTAGAGAAACAGCTAGAAGAAAAAATAGTTGCTTATTCCTCCATTGCTGCAAAAAATGCAGAACTGGAACAGGAACTTATGGTAAAAATTACCTTTTTTTTGCTACAAATTTACTGTGTCTTTAAGGAACTTAATTTGTAACAACATGTTTGTTTTAGTGTAATTATTCTAAAATACACCATGTAGGAAAGTATAAATTTTATCAAATTCTTTCAGTTTTTAGTTCTATATTTTTAAGTTAATATGGAAAGTTGTTATCTGAAGTTTCTTATTTTTATTTTAGTAGAATTGAAGGAACTGGTAATAGTTCTTCGATGTTTCACGAATTTTTTAATAGTTTGATCTTATCATTTTGATAACAGTTTTTAAAATAACCACTTTGTCTTTTTTTATCACTATTGAAATATTCTTAAAGCTTGATTTTGACTGTTGTGATTCTTTAAAGAAGAGTATAATAAATTTTATGCTTTACTAATATACTTTTTCTAATGTACTTTTATGAAAAACTAGTTCTTAATTATATTCTTTTAAAGTGTTTTTGTATTTCTAGGAAAAGAATGAAAAGATTAGGAGCCTGGAAACCAATATAAATACAGAGCATGAGAAAATTTGTTTAGCTTTTGAAAAGGCAAAGAAAATTCATCTTGACCAGCATAAAGAGATGGAAAAGCAGATTGAAAGAGTAAGATATTAATTATGTTTTTATAAGTAAATGTAATATATATTTAAAATATGAAATCTGAAAATCTTAAACATTACTAACTTAGCTTTTTTTATTTAAATATATTAGGAAACAAGACATAGAAAAGTTAGTAGTAAGTACTATAATTAGAATCCCATTACTTCTAGATCATTTTACAATGCTTTCTCCTTTAGTACTCCTGCCATTTGTTTCAGTCATTATTTTTTGACATTATCAAACTAGAGTGATCCTGTAACTCTTTTTCCACTAGAGATATCACCTGCCTGAAGATTGGTTGAGCAGAAGCTCTCTTGATCTTGGGTTAAAAGTGAAGAGCAAAAACAAAAGTAAAGGAGGGAGTGTGAAACCAGAAGCACAAGACTAAATAAAAGAGAGTTTGGATGGGTTTAATAACGAAATGTATTAATATTTAACACACACAAATATAAGCTTATAATATAGAGCAATAGAAATTAGTCTGAGCAACAAAGAGAAAGAAAATTTGGGAAAAAAACGAACACAGCCTTAGAGACCTGTTGAATAGTATCAGAAGATCTAACATTTATGTCACCAGAGTGTCAAAGAGAAGAATGAGACTGGTACAAAAAATATTTGAAGGAATAATGATTAAAATTTTGCCCAACTTGTGAAGGAAATAAATTTATAAATTCAATTAGCTTAAAGAGGATTTTTGTTGTTCAGTAGCTCAGTTGTATCCAACTCTTTATGACACCGTGAATTGCAGCACACCAAGCTTCCCTGTCCTTCTCTAGCTCCTGGTGTTTGCTCAGACTCACATCCATTGAGTTGATGATGCCATCCAACCACCTCATCCTCTGTTGTCCCCTTTTCCTCCTGCTCTCAAGCTTTCCCAGCATCAGGGTCTTTTCCGGTGAGTCAGCTCTTTGCATTAGGTGGCCAGAGTATTGGAGCTTCAGCTTCAGTCTTTCCAATGAATATTCAGGATTGGTTTCCTTTAGGATTGACTGGTTTGATCTCCTTGCAGTCCANTGATGATGCCATCCAACCACCTCATCCTCTGTTGTCCCCTTTTCCTCCTGCTCTCAAGCTTTCCCAGCATCAGGGTCTTTTCCGGTGAGTCAGCTCTTTGCATTAGGTGGCCAGAGTATTGGAGCTTCAGCTTCAGTCTTTCCAATGAATATTCAGGATTGGTTTCCTTTAGGATTGACTGGTTTGATCTCCTTGCAGTCCAAGGGTCTCTCAAGAGTCTTCTCCAGAACCACAGTTCACCATCAGTTCTTCAGTGCTCAGTCTTCTTTATGTTATGGTCCATCTCACATCCATACATGATGACTGTAAAAACCATAGCTTTGAGTATATGGACCTTTGTTGGCAAAGTGTTGTCTCTGCTTTTTAGTATGCTGTCCAGGTTTGTCATAGCTTTTCTTCCAAGGAGCAAGCATCTTTTAATTTCATGACTGTAGTCACTGTCCGCAGCGATTTTGGTGCCCAAGAAAATAAAAGTCTGTTACTGTTTTCACTTTTTCCCCATCTGTTTACCATGAAGTGATGGGACCGGAAGCAAAGAAAATAACTTCAAGACACATCAAAATGGTTGCTGAAAATCTTGAAAGGAGTCAGAGATAAATAAAGCATTGCATGTAGAGGAACAAAGATTAAAATTACTGTAGACTTCTCATCAAAAATAAAAAACTGTGAAGGTTAGAAGACTGAAGAACATATTTTTTTGACTGCTCAGAGAAAAATTGTCAACCTAGAATTTTATGTCCAGGAATAATATTCTTTAGGAGATCGAACCAGTCAATCCTAAAGGCAGTCAACCCTTAATATTCATTGGTAGGATTGATGCTGAAGCTGAAGCTCCAATACTTTGGCTGTCTGATTCAAAGAGCCAACTCCTTGGAAAAGACTCTGATTCTGGGAAAGACTGAGGCAAAAGGAGAAGTGGGTGGCAGAGGATCAGATGGTTAGATAGCATCACTAACTCAATGGACATGAATTTGAGCAAACTCTGGGAGATAGTGGAGGATTGAGAAGCCTGGTTTGCTGCAATCCATGGTGTAGCAAAGAGTTGGATACAATTTAGCAACTGAGAAACAACAGTCCTGATGAGTGTGAGGTGGCATTTCACTGTAATTTTGTTTTGCATTTCCCTAATGATCAGTGATATTGAGAATCTTTTCATGTCTTTGTTAGCCAGTCATATATCTTTAGAGAAATGTGTATTCAGTTCCTATGCCCATTTTTAAAGTTGGGTTGTTTTTATATGGTTATTGAGTTTTAGGACTTCTCTATATATTCTTGATACTGATCCCTTGTCAGGTATATGATCTGCAAATAGTCTCCCATTCTGTCGGTTTCCTTTTTACTCTATTGAGAATCTTTGGATACACAGAATATTAGAATTTTCATGAATTCTAATTTGTCTATTTTTTCTTTTGTTGCCTGCATCTTTGGTGTCATATTTAAGAAATTTTTACTAAATCAAAAATGTCATGAAACTTTTGTTACAAGATTTCTTCCAAGACTTCTTGTTTTTAATGTCTGCATTTATGTCTTTTGTCCATTTTGAATTAATTTTTATGTGTGGTATTAGGTAAGGGTCTAACTTCATTCTTTTGCATGTGGATGTCCAGTTTTATCTGCACCATTTGTTGGAAGAACTGTCCTTTCCTCCCAATGAATGATCTTGGCTCCCTTGTCAAAATCATTTGACCATATGTGTGAGTGTTTATTTCTGGTCTCTTGATTCTATTCCATTGGTGTATATATTTGTTTTATCCCAATTCACACTGGTTTTGTTACTGTAGCTTTGTAATATTGATAGATTTGAAGTCAGGAAGTGAGTATACTCCAGTTTTGTTCATTTTCAAGTTTGTTTTAGCTGTTCACGTCCCTTGAAATTTCATAAGAATTTTAAGATGGGTTTTTCTGTTTCAGCAAAAAAGGTCTTTGGGATTTTAAAAGAGATTATATTGTATTGAGTAATACTGACATTTTAACAGTATTAAATTTTCTAATCTGTGAACATGGAATATGTTTCTCTTTATGTTTTCTTTGTGGCTTCCCTGGTGGCTCAAGTGGTTAAGAATCTGCCTGCAATGTGGGAGACTCAGGTTCGATCCCTGGGGCGGGAAGATCCCATGAAGAAGGGAATAGCAACCCACTCCAATATTCTTGCCTGGGAAATTCCATGGACAGAGGAGCCTGGCAGGCTACAGTCCATGGNGGAATATGTTTCTCTTTATGTTTTCTTTGTGGCTTCCCTGGTGGCTCAAGTGGTTAAGAATCTGCCTGCAATGTGGGAGACTCAGGTTCGATCCCTGGGGCGGGAAGATCCCATGAAGAAGGGAATAGCAACCCACTCCAATATTCTTGCCTGGGAAATTCCATGGACAGAGGAGCCTGGCAGGCTACAGTCCATGGAGTCACAAAGAGTCAGACACGGCCGAGCAACTAACACTTTGACTTATGTTTTCTTTAATTCCTTTCATGAGTGTTTTGTAATTTTCATTGTACAACTCTTTTACCTCCTTGGTTAATTCTTAAGTATTTTTTTCTTTTTGATACTACTATAACAGAAATTGTTTTTGTAATTTTCTTTTCAGGTTGTTCATTGTTCATGTATAGAAATGCCCCTGATTTCTCTGTGTTAAATTATATCCTCTGCTTTTCTGATTTATCAGTTCTAGTTGATTTATTGTGTGAAATCTTTAAGTTTTTTTTTTTTTACAGTATATATAAGATTATATCATCTGCCAGCAGATAGTTTTACTTCTTCCTTTCCAATTTGTGTGCCTTTTCTTGCTCACTTCCTGTGGCTGGAACTTCCAGGACTGTTAAATAGAAGTGGTGAGAGGGGCATCCCTTTCTTGTTCCCGAGCATAGAAGAAAAGCTTTCAGTCTTTCGTCATTGACTGTGTTAGCTGTAGGTTTTTCATCTAAGGGTTTTATTTTGTGAAGGTAGTTTCCTTCTGTTCCTAATTTGTTAAGTGTTTTTATCATGAGAGGTTATTGAATTTTGTCCTTCCTTCTGGGACTTCTGTGCTATTCACCTTGGTCTGAGTGACAGTATCCAGCAGGTCCCTTATGTTCTGTTCACTTCAATCTTTTTTCTTTCTGTTCCTCTAATTTATGATTGTTATTTATTTTCATTTGAGTGTTTCCATTTCACAGTTCTTTGGTTTTAATAATTTTTAGCTAACTTGTCGCTGCTCTGTTTTTATAGTGTATATGTATGCATGTGATATATATCACATACGAATGATTTTTATACATTTTATATAATATGTACATATATTCATATAAACATATCAGTTTATTCATATTTTGTCTTCACAAAACTTTTGGATGTTTGATAACAGTCTTTTAGTGGTGCAGTTGTAAAGACAAACACTTCTAATGAAAGTATTAATTTTGATACCCTTTGTAAAGAAATACCTAATGAAGTTAGAAATGTGCATATCCTATAACCAGGAAGTCCACTTCTAGGTGGTATGTTCTAAAGAAACTCTAATACATGTACATAAAGAGATACATACAAAGATTGTTACTGTAACATTATCATTGTAGTGAAAAGGAATACTAACTATTCCCAAGTAGAAGAGTGAACAAGCTGTAGTTTGTTGTTATAATGGAATATTCTATTATTTGAACTAGGACCTTGTATGGACACACGGATAAATATTTAAAACAATATTATGCCTCCTGCATTGACAGGTGGATTCTTTACCACTGAGCCACCAGGGAATCCCTAAAAGAATATTAAGTGAAAGAAACTAGTTGCTGAAACTTGGAACTAGTGTTGATATTGCTGCTGCTGCTGCTAAGTCACTTCAGTCGTGTCCGACTCTGTGTGACCCCAGAGACGGCAGCCCACCAGGCTTCCCCGTCCCTGGGATTCTCCAGGCAAGAACACTGGAGTGGGTTGCCATTTCCTTCTCCAATGCATGAAAGAGAAAAGTGACAGTGAAGTCGCTCAGTCTGTCCGACTGTTAGCGACCCCATGGACTGCAGCCCACCAGGCTACTCTGTCCATTGGATTTTCCAGGCAAGAGTACTGGGGTGGGGTGCCATTGCCTTCCCTGAGTGTTGATATTATCTATGTGAATTTTCAAAACAGAAAATTACATTACGTTCATGGGTCTACATATGTAGTTAAAAGCACGGAAAACATGCATGAAGCTGAAACATACTAGAGAATGATACAAAACAATTTCAGTATAGTATTGGTGAGGGAGGAAAAGAATAAGACCTGGATTTGTGATTTTATTTCTTCTCTAAAAGGAGGGAAACTAAAGGAAATTTGGCCAAATGCAATCATCTATGTAATTTCAATAGTAATATAACATGTGAGTATTATATTTTGTGTGTACATTTGACTTTTGAACAATGTGAAAGTTAGGGTGCCAACTCTTGCACAGTTGAAAATCCACGTATAACTTTATAGTCAGCCCTCTTATCCATGGTTCCTATCTGTGGATTCAAACAACCTCTGGTGGTATAGTACTGTAGTACACATTTATTGAAAAGAATCCATGTGTAAGTGGACTCAGGCAGTTTAAACCTGCTTTGTTCAAGAATGGACTGTATTTTAAATGTTTTAGATTAAAAAAAAACATGAAAATTAATAAACCCTGTTTCTGTTTTTAGCTTGAATCTCAACTAGACAAAAAAGAACAACAATTTAAAGAACAAGAAAAGACTATGTCTATGTTGCAGCAAGATATAATATGTAAACAACATCATCTTGAATCACTAGACAGACTCTTGACAGAAAGCAAAGGGGTAAAATCATCTTTATAAAACTGCTCTTTAAAAGTTGATTAATATTTTAAGTTTATGTATTTTTAACATTCCTTTAATTCTAATCAAGTCAAATTTTTAACAACTTGTTACTAATGCTAAAATATTTATACACTTATTTTTTGCTACCAATCTGTATGTTTTTAGGAGATGGAAAAGGAAAATATGAAGAAAGATGAAGCTTTGAAAGCATTACAGAACCAAGTATCTGAAGAAACGATCAAGGCTAGTAAAACTGCTCTTTAAAAGTTGATTAATATTTTAAGTTTATGTATTTTTAACATTCCTTTAATTCTAATCAAGTCAAATTTTTAACAACTTGTTACTAATGCTAAAATATTTATACACTTATTTTTTGCTACCAATCTGTATGTTTTTAGGAGATGGAAAAGGAAAATATGAAGAAAGATGAAGCTTTGAAAGCATTACAGAACCAAGTATCTGAAGAAACGATCAAGGCTAGTATGCTAATACTTAAAAAAACTTTTTTTTCTTTTAATTTTTTTTTGTCAATAGAGACATTCCTGTGGCTTTTTAGTTTACTCTATAAATTGTAAAAATCATTTACTTAAAAATGAATAAAGTAGTAAAAAAATTTACCTAAATCAATGAACTTAGTTTCTTTAAGTAGTATATTTTTTCATTGACAGTTATGATCTTAATTAGTTGATAATTAGTTTATAGTTTATTTATAATATTATCTGTAAGATTATCACAACCTCCTTTCTTTTTGCCTTAAGACTTGTTTTTTTTTTTTACCAAAAACTGTGTTTTTTTTTAACTGTAGGTATTTACTAACATTGCCAGTAAAAATATTAACAAAGGAAGTGAAGAGAGATGAAATTACAAACAGTAGAGTTTTGCTTCTTTTTACTAGTTCTGCTATATGATTAAATAGGGGATAAATCCAGAATTTCTGAGTAAAATATAGTTTTGTTGCTATTAATAGTATATATTTCCTTATGGTTAAAGGTATGGGCTTTGGGACTAAACTAATTTGGGTTTCATTTCTGGCTTCAGTGTGCTTACTAACTGACTGTAACCTTGGCTTGGTTATTTAAACTCTCTGAACTTTAACTTCTTCATCTTTAAAATAGGAATAACAATGCACTAGAAGAGGATGGATTTGAGGATTAATTAAAATGAGGATATAAAATGCTTAGCACCCACTAAGTTACTCAGAGTTTGCTAAGTAATTATTATATATCCAATGTTTTCTCTTCATTATTATTATTTCTTTTTGGTTGTACTGTGCAGCTAATGGGATCTTAGTTCCCCCAGCAGAGATCAAACCCTGGCTCTTGGCAGTGAAAGCACAGAGTCCTACTCACTGGACTTCCAGGGAATTCCCTTGACCCCTTATTTAAAGTTTACTGCCAGATCTCACCATTTTCAGGGCACAGTTTTTCCTTTATAATTAATAAGCAGTATGTGGGATGATTCTTGGAGGCCATGTTGAAAGCTGTGTTTCTCAACAAGCTTATAGTCAATAGTTTTTAAAATCCAGTGATGAATCTTGCCCGAATGAGTTTTTGCATTGCTAATTTTTATCAGGTGTGATATTCTGACAGATTTCTTTTTCCTGTGTGTAGAATTTGATACAAGTACCAATGCTCATTCTCATGCTTAAGAAAGAAAACTTGTAAATAGTTATACCTTCATAAAACAATTTAAAAATTATTTTTAGGGAAGCAGTTTATTAACAAAGATAATTATTCAAAATTACAAACTTTTAAGCTGTTGTTATATTCACAAGCTATAGGGACAGGCTTTGGCAACTGTGTGTCTTTCAAGATCCTCCTTTTAGAAATAAGAGTTGTAAGGATAATTTCATGATGTAGAATATTATCTGCAAGAGGGAGCAGTTTTCTATTTTTTCTTATTTTGCTGAAATTTCTTTCACACTTTCATGACTACTTACTAAAAGGCTATTAGCATTGAGGAGAAAAAAATCTCTCCCAAGAAACTCAGAATTATACTAATGAAAAGAAGGAATCAAGAGAAGAATGAATCTCATTAACAGATGGGGGACATGGAGTATATAGGCAAATTCTGAAAGAACTTTACTGAATTTGAGTTGCTCTTTGCTCATTTGCTATTTAAGGTTACGGTAGCATGAAGCATTTACAGCTTTATGAACACTTGAAGCAAGTTACATGGCTGCCTTTCTAAAAATGTTTTAACTAATTGAAAGGAAAAACAGCCCTCTCCTTCTTAATTATTTTTTTTTCCTAGCTGACAAAAACATTTCATTTTCTTAGTGACTTCAGAATATTCATACCATAGTATTTTTAGTACAATACACCAGTTTGTACTCTGTTATTTTTTTTCATCAAGGGAATTTAAGGTATAGGTCTAAATACTGCTTACCTTTTTAGAAAATGTTTTAGGGTGTCTGNTTGGCAGTGAAAGCACAGAGTCCTACTCACTGGACTTCCAGGGAATTCCCTTGACCCCTTATTTAAAGTTTACTGCCAGATCTCACCATTTTCAGGGCACAGTTTTTCCTTTATAATTAATAAGCAGTATGTGGGATGATTCTTGGAGGCCATGTTGAAAGCTGTGTTTCTCAACAAGCTTATAGTCAATAGTTTTTAAAATCCAGTGATGAATCTTGCCCGAATGAGTTTTTGCATTGCTAATTTTTATCAGGTGTGATATTCTGACAGATTTCTTTTTCCTGTGTGTAGAATTTGATACAAGTACCAATGCTCATTCTCATGCTTAAGAAAGAAAACTTGTAAATAGTTATACCTTCATAAAACAATTTAAAAATTATTTTTAGGGAAGCAGTTTATTAACAAAGATAATTATTCAAAATTACAAACTTTTAAGCTGTTGTTATATTCACAAGCTATAGGGACAGGCTTTGGCAACTGTGTGTCTTTCAAGATCCTCCTTTTAGAAATAAGAGTTGTAAGGATAATTTCATGATGTAGAATATTATCTGCAAGAGGGAGCAGTTTTCTATTTTTTCTTATTTTGCTGAAATTTCTTTCACACTTTCATGACTACTTACTAAAAGGCTATTAGCATTGAGGAGAAAAAAATCTCTCCCAAGAAACTCAGAATTATACTAATGAAAAGAAGGAATCAAGAGAAGAATGAATCTCATTAACAGATGGGGGACATGGAGTATATAGGCAAATTCTGAAAGAACTTTACTGAATTTGAGTTGCTCTTTGCTCATTTGCTATTTAAGGTTACGGTAGCATGAAGCATTTACAGCTTTATGAACACTTGAAGCAAGTTACATGGCTGCCTTTCTAAAAATGTTTTAACTAATTGAAAGGAAAAACAGCCCTCTCCTTCTTAATTATTTTTTTTTCCTAGCTGACAAAAACATTTCATTTTCTTAGTGACTTCAGAATATTCATACCATAGTATTTTTAGTACAATACACCAGTTTGTACTCTGTTATTTTTTTTCATCAAGGGAATTTAAGGTATAGGTCTAAATACTGCTTACCTTTTTAGAAAATGTTTTAGGGTGTCTGGCCTACAGGTCCTTAACAGCTGACCCCAGTCTATTTTGCCAGTCTCATCTCTCCAATACCCATCTCTTACAAATTCATGCTTTTGGTACCCTATTGCTACTGCTGCTGCTGCTGCTAAGTTGCTTCAGTTGTGTCTGACTCTGTGCGACCCCATAGATGGTAGCCCACCAGGCTCCCCATCCCTGGGATTCTCCAGGCA
>SJYX01002402.1:0-93753 GCA_006410675.1 Oreotragus oreotragus
GGCAACCCTGAATCTAAGAATTTTATTCAAATTATATGAAAATCTATATTGAATCGGAGGATCTTGACTACACTATCTAAATTTCTAAACCCACTATCACCCACTATTGTCCTTTCCTTGCCTCACTTTTTTCCCTAAGCACTTAACCTCATTCTACAAAGTAACACATTATTCACATAGAGTTTTTAAATTTTCCTGTCTGTCTGCCAGCACTACAAAGGAAATTCCACAAGGGCAAGGGAATTAGTTTGTTTTGTTCACTCACATATTGAAAGCACATAGAACAGTGCTTAACAGTAGAATCTCAGTGAAACAAATGCATTATTTAAACTCAGACAGTACTTCAAAAGTAACATTTTGTCCTTGTGTTTTATATCAGTTTCTTCACATTGAATGATTTCTCCCTGACTCAATGTTTTCTTAAACTCTGATGAGCAAATGCAACTACACCTCAATTTAATTCTACTTCACAGAAAATTGGTTTTTTCTTACTCAGAGGAAAATTTTCTTATGTTTTTTTCCAAGAAAATTATGTATCTGTAGCTATTTGAAAGAACTACCCACCTTATAGGATACTGAGGAATCAAAGTAGTGAAGCTATGGTAAATAAAATAATTTTATTGCTGGTGATGATTTATAGATTCTTCCTCTTGGATAAACCTCCAGCATACTTTCCTTTGTGGTTTAATGCTAGTCTTTTCCACACTACTTAGTGTGAAATGATTCAACAAAGTTGATAAATACAAAATCAGCCTCTGCAAATTTCCTAATCTTTCTTCATAGATTTTAAATCTAACCATCAAAACTCACAGATGGGGCACAACCATTTAATAGAGGCTGCCATGTCTAAGACTGAAAAATTTGAGATTAAAGTGAAAATCACATTAAAATATCACCTCATTTGTTTTCAGAAGACAACTGGCTATATTATTTTCCATGGCTGAGTGTTATGTTTGTGAGGATGGCAAGAGTAAATCAATGAGCTTTGCACAGTATCTTGGTTTACTGGCTTTATGAAAGTTGCTATTTTGCTCCAGACTGCATCGCTTTGAGAGAAAAGTTATTCAATAAGATTATAAATCTGTTCTTGGTAGTTTTTGAAAAAACTCCAACAGTGGAAGTAGACATTAGAATTCATAGCATCATCCTACACAACTAAGAGATTTGTAGTATATCTTACTTCTCTAAGTATGCTTTCAGTTTTGCTAGATGGAAAATTGCAGAGTTTTGGGAATATAGGAGGAAAACCAATTGGCCTGATAGAAACCCCAGGACTTATCCATTCAGAAATATTTAATGTTGCATTTTCTTCAACTAGAGTGGAAACACCGAATGAAAAAATTTTCGAGAAAATCTGAGAGATTAAGAATGTCTCATTTTTAACTATCAGTTACATAATGATATAATATCTATAATTTCTACAATGAAGTGAAAATAATTTAGATAATTTTCATTTAATTTCAGTTATCTATCTTGAGAATAATAATCTGTGTAAAAAATTTTCCAGAATTGTACCAGCATATGTATCATGGACAGATATACATTTGAACCACTGTTGAACACATAAAAATTTTTTAAATAATCACAACTATATTTCATTAAGATCTGGCAAGTTTTCAGAACTATTTACGATGCTAATGGGTATGCTATTATACAGAGATTGTTGATAACTGATCATTCAGATGTGTGTCCGATAGGCAGAATAATCACTTTTGAAAAAACAGCATTACTCTTTAATGAAATTCTGTATGAAAACAGTATTTTCCTTTGAAAGATTTTAGAATAGCTACCTGAATAGTTTTCTGCTCTGTGTGGTGACTTCAGGCTCCTATATGAAGGCCCAATATAGGCAATTATAGGAATAAGATGAAAATTCCTGAAGAAAAGCCCATCTGTCTAAAATCTAATTTATTATTTGCCCTGCTGCAAAGTTTTTTAGGAATAAATTATTGAGTCCCATTCTCACAATGTTTCTAGGTCTTAGTTCACAATAATCATTCCATTCTTGTAAGATTAGATCATGCTACACAGCCAAATATAGACATCAAAATAGCGTGTTTACACAAGCCAAGGGCATCCTGAAATAATCTGTTCCTTCCTAATTGTGATGGTGACTAATATTATTATCTGGGTCAAAGTATAATGAGGGAATTTTAACAAGTTATTTATTTCTTCGAAGTAGAAAATGTTTCAAATAATTAAATATTTAAGTTTATACTTAATTCATACTTTAATACTCATAAATTGTTTTATTATTAATAAGTATAAATTAGAGGCTTTATTCCACATTTTTCTTGGCAAATATATTCAAAAAATTTTAAGTCTCATGATGTCTGTGAAGTGAAGTGTGAAGTGAAAGTGTTAGTGACACAGACAGGTCCTACTCTTCGAGACCCCATGAGTCACTAGGACCCCATAACTCACCGGGCTCCTAGCCATGGAATTCTCCAGACAAAATACTGGAGTGGGTTGCCATTCCCTTCTCCAGGGGATCTTCCCCACCCAGGGATTGAACCCAGGTCTCCTGCTTTGCAGGTGAGTTCTTTACTGTCTGAGCCTCCAGAGAAGGCATTATAGATCTATACCAGTACCTAAATTTCACCTAAACACATTCAAATCCTGCTCACTCATTTCATAACTTGTTAAAACAGGCAAAATGGAAATAAACCCTGATTTATAATCCCGCAGAAGGTAGGTACTCTTGTAGGTACTCTTAAAATCACATAACTGTGCAGAAGACTGAAACCTTAGAAGCCAACCAGCTGTGCATGCGTCTTCTTTCTATACATGAGAATACTGAATCTAGTAGAAATTATGATACTCATCTAAAGTCCTAGACCTAACTTAAAACAACGAAATTAAGCTCCTGCTGCTACTGCTGCTGCTAAGTTGCTTCAGTCATGTCTGACTCTGTGTGACCCCATAGACAGCAGCCCACCAGGCTCCCCGTCCCTGGGGTTCTCCAGGCAAGAACACTGGAGTGGGTTGCCATTTCCTTCTCCAATGCATTAAAGTGAAAAGTGAAAGTAAAGTCTCTCAGTCGTGTCCAACTTGTAGCAATCCCATGGACTACAGCACACCAGGTCTCCCTGTCCATCAACAACTCCCAGAGCTTTCTCAAACTCATGTCCCTTGAGTTGGTGATGCCATCCAACCATCTCATCCTCTGTTGTCCCCTTCTCCTCCTGCCTTCAATCTTTCTCAGCATAAGGGTCTTTTCCAATAAGTCAGTTTTTTGCATCAGGTAGCCAAAGTACTGGAGTTTCAGTTTCAGCATCAGTCCTTACAATGAACACCTAGAGTTGATCTCCTTTAGAATGGACTGGTTGGATCTCCTTGCAGTCCTAGGGACTCTCAAGAGTCTTCTCCAACACCACAGTTCAAAAGCATCAATTCCTCAGCACTCAACTTTCTTTATAGTCCAACTCTCACATCCATACATGACTATTGGAAAAACCATAGCTTTGCCTAGATGGACCTTGCTTGGCAAAATAATATCTCTGCTTTTTAATATGTTGTCTAGGTTGGTCATAACTTTTCTTCCAAGGCTCAAGTGTCTTTTAATTTCATGGCTGCAGTCATCATCTGCAGTGATTTTGGAGACCCCCCCAAAATAAAGTCTGTCATTGCATTGTTTCCCTGTCTATTTGCCATGAAGTGATGGGACCGGATGCCATGATCTTAAATTTTTGAATCGAGTTTTAAGCCAGCTTTTTCACTCTCCTCTTTCACTTTCATTAAGAGGCTCTTTAGTTCTTCTTCACTTTCTGCCATAAGGGTGGTGTTATTTGTATATCTGAGGTTATTGATATTTCTCCCGGCAATCCTGATTCCAGCTTGTGCTTCATCCAGCCCAGCATTTCACAAGATGTACCCTGCATATAAATTAAATAAGCAGGGTGACAATATACAGCCTAATACTAATCTTATAATGATGCCTTCTTTTAAATTATTAACTGGTAATGTCAATATCAATATGATGTCAAGACATAAATTTAAAATCACTTTTTAAAAATTAATATGGGGGATGTGAACTTTCATAGACATATGGGTGAGCAGTTTATGGCTGTAATCTTTTGGTAGACTATTAACATAAGAGATTTTTAGCTTTGTTTCTTGTTTAGAAACAGTTTGATTTCACTCACTATTCCTCTTTCTCATTGAGCAGCAACCAACTTCTGTGTCTCGTCCATGTTACAACCCATCATTTAGCCTAGATAATGGGTAGTGAAATGTAGTAAGCAAACTCATGTTTTGGAGTAAATGTGAGGTTGTACTCATTGCTGAATCTGGGTGTCTTGATGGAAGTTAATCTCTGAGAGTTTCCTCCCTTATAAAATTGACTTACTGATATCTATCTCCTAGGGTTTGGGTGGATTGAAATAGTTGGTACAAAGTCTAACTTACAATGAGTTCTCAACATTCTGTATTATTTGAAGCATTCTCCACTTTTCCAAGAGATGTTTCAATTATAAGATGTTCAACTCCTTTCATCCTTTCTTCTGGAACGTGATTTTTAGATTTCATACCCTCTGAATCACACTCCATATGAGAGCTGATGTCCTTCTGAAACACTGACTTAAAATTTTGCCATAGATATAGGTGATTTTATTAAGGGTACTGATATTCTGGTTCAGTAAGATAGGGGTACAAAATAGATCTGCCTCAATCCTAGTACTTATTTCTAAATAGAACACTGTTTTTAATAGACAGTATGATTAGTTTACCTCTTTTCTTCTTCTTTTTTTTTTTTTTTTGGTAGCTGTATTTTTTTTAACCTATATTGAATTTTTAGCAGTTAATTTGTTTCTACTTTTTTACATCATCACTTAGCAAACTGATTTCCCACATACTATATGGGTTGAACTTCAATTAAAGATATCTGCTAAATTCTCTTCATTTGGGCCAAGCATTTCTGCTAATTTAGATCACTTGGAATACTGACTTTACCTTAAACTGTATCCTTCCAAATTCTGAATTTTACTCAAGTGGGAAATTTTGCCTTACCACTTTCACCCAAATCCCTAATGAGAACATTGAAGAGGAGAAGGTCAAAGACAGGAAACTGTCAGTCCATTCATCATCATGAGTCCTCGTTCACTACCTGTAGTTAATGATCCTAAATATTCCCCATTAAGTATGACCATTACTACAGGTTTTTGTACATACTCTTGATTTTGTTATGGGAATTGCCTTCTAGTGTGATAAAAGTTTTTATCAAGAATGTATAAAAGAAGTTTGTTTAGCGTGTATGTGTGTGTTCATGCACATGTGTGTGCATCTCCTGTCATAATCATAACGTTCTTTCTCCTCTGATAATGGGAATAATAGTAATGTTCCAATAGTATTTCAACAGGTCATTCTTGAGCTCTCTCTTACCTCTGGCTTTTTTCTTTAAATATACATTTTTACATTGTTGGAATCAGTTTGGTGATATTTTGGTTTGGTGTTTGGATCTGCATTCATGAAGGAGGTGGCCTGTTTTTGTCAAATTTTATTGTTAAGTTTATCAAATAATCTTCTGAGACCGATTTCCTTTAAAAGTTTTTATGATTTTAAAGTGATCTGCTCATGAAGTATTTGAAAGAATCCATTTGCAAAATAATATGGATGAATTTGCAGATATATTCATCTTTTTTCTTTTATCAGAAAAATAATATCCCAAAGTACACTTATTTTCTCCAAACTTTTAATTTTAATAATCTTATAAACTATGGAATTTTGAGAAAATAGTACATTAGATACCTATATTTTTTTCCTTCACCTTACCAATTATTAGCACTTTGTCCTTTGTATTTTTTCATATATATATATCTGTCTTTATATTTATGCTTTGTTTTGCTGAACCTCTTGACAGCAATCATACACTTCACCTGTAAATATTTCAAAATGCATCTTCTAAGAATAGGTCATTGTCCCAGAAAATCACAGCACTATTTTCATGCTTAAGAATATCTATACAAATCCAAAATGTTATATAAAATATACTCCACGTTCATATTTATTTGATTGTTCCAAATTGTTTTTCAGACCTTTTATATTTCTTGGATCCAGGATCCAATCAAGTCTTACACATTTCCTTTGTATATTATGCTATCTATCTAAACTCTTAATTTAGACTGTTTCCCATGTTATACTGCTGTTGTTATTTTGTTCTCATAACTGTCCTTTCTTAAAGTCTAGGACAGTTTACTATATAATGTCTAATATTCTGTATTTGTGTGGTGATTAGATCCAGTGTGGTGTAAATCTCTTAGCATAAATATAAGTAATTTTGTGGGTTTTTGTAGTGAATTATATTAGTAGTCATATGGTGTCAGATATATGTCAGTTACTAGTGTTACATCAAGTACCTATTTCTATGATGTAGTAATGATGAGCATTCTGAAACTGTAAAAAGTCATCAGCCAAACGAGCATATTTCATTTGTGAGAACGTTGTGGCTATGTACTCTTTCCTTCCTAATGAAAATTTATTTAAATACTTCTAGTTTTATACTTGTTTTAAAATAGTTGATAATATTTAAAACATCATATATATATGCCTTGCTCAGATGGTGTCCTTCTGGTGGCTCAGACAGTAAAGTGTCTGCCTACAATGTGGGAAACTGGGATTCAGTCCCTGGGTAGGGAAGATCTCCTGAAGAAGGAAATGGCAACCCACTCCAGTATTCTTTCCTGGAAAATCCCATGGACAGAGGAATCTGGTAGGCTACAATCCATGGGGTTGCAAAGCGTCAGACACAACTGAGCGACTTCACTTTCTTTCTTTCTTTTCTTATCTTTTTAATGTACTTCTTAGGCTAAAAAGGGGGGCAATGAAATATATAATTATGTGATATTTCCCATACAAGTTTGTTTAGATAGAAACAGATGATAGAAGGATGGATTGATAGAATTTATCTAAGTGTTCCTTAGTTGGGGAACAGTTATGCATTTTGTATGAATTCTTCAAACTAAGACCTTGGTTAATTATACAGTTGGCCTTTATATACTGTATATCTGGGGAAAAGAGAACAGAAATTGAATACATCAAATTAACAGCTCTCACTTGAGTTACCCCTCCTGATTTCTGGACCCATGTGTTCATCTGTTTAATAGATATCTCCACTTGGTTGTTCTCCAAACAACACAAATTTGAATGTCTCAAATGAATAAGATGATGGTGTCTGGTCCCATCACTTCATGGCAAATAGATGGGGAAAGAGCAGAAACAGTGACAGACTTTATTTGGGGGGCTCCAAAGTCACTGCAGATGGTGAGTGCAGCCATGAAGTTAAAAGACATTTGCTCCTTGGAAGAAAAGTTATGACCAACCTAGACAGCATATTAAAAAGCAGAGACATTACTTTGCCAACAACGGTCCATCTAGTCAAAGATATGGTTTTTCCAGTAATCATGTATGTATGTAAAATTTGGACTATAAAGAAAACTGAGCACTGAAGAATTGATGCTTTTGAACTGTGGTTTTGGAGAAGACTCTTGAGAGTCCCTTGGACTGGAAGGAAATCCAACCAGTCCATCCTAAAATAAATCAGTCCTGAATATTCATTGGAAGGACTGATGCTGAAGCTGAAACTCCAATACTTTGGCCACCTGATGAGAAAATTGACTCATTTGAAAAGACCCTGATGCTGGCAAAGATTGAAGGCAGGAGGAGAAGGGGACAACAGAGAATGAGGTGGTTGGATGGCATCACTGACTCAATAGACATGAGTTTGAGTAAACTCCAGGAGTTGTTGATGGACAGGGAAGCCTGGCGTGCTGCAGTCCATGGGGTCGCAAAGAGTCAGACACGACTAAGTGACTGAACTGAACTGAAAGTTAAAAACAAGAAATTGTCAACCAGGAAACTGAGAATGATACATCATTTTATTCTACAGAACCTGGGAACAAAGGAAATTAGGTGTTTACATGGGACCAGGATCAGCACTAAAGGCTGAAAAGATGTTAAATAATGTTACTTTGGAAGAAATCAGTTGGGAGCAGTGTTATTAGAACAATAATAAGTGGGAACTTTGAGGAGCTTTCCAGGTTTGAGGTTGTGAATGTCAATTAAGATAGAGGTTTAGGGTAAAGAATATTTTAGACTTTTAGGAGGGACACAGGTAAAATGGTTAACTTTGAAAGGAAGCAATATGAAATCAAAGATAGAATTCAGTAAGTGTGAACAAGTATGAGATGGTAAAGAATCATTTGTTGGCCAGGAATTTCTAGATATCTTAAAAGAAAACAATTTTAAGTAGCAAATTATATTTTAATATAAAGTATTGAGGCAGGGATTAAACCTTTGAGTTCTAGTTTATTGACCATCTGGTGATGTCCATGTGTAGGGTCTTCTCTTTTGTTATTGGAAGAGTGTGTTTGCTATGACTAGTGTGTTCTTTTGGCAAAACTCTGTAAGCCTTTGCCTGCTTCATTTTGAATTCCAAGGCCAAACTAGCCTGTTACTCCAGGTATCTCTTGACTTCCTACTTTTTCATTCCAGTCCCCTATAATGATAAGAACATCTCTTTGGGTAGTTCGTTCTAGAAAGTCTTGTGGGGCTCCATAAAACCGTACAGCTTCAGCTTCTTCAGCATTACTAGTTGGGGCAAAGACTTGGATTACTGTGATATTGAATGGTTTGCCTTGGAAACTAACAGAGATCATTCTGTTGTTTTTGAGATTGCATCCAAGTATTGAACTTTGGACTTTTTGTTGACTATGAGGGCTATTCCATTTCTTCTAAGGGATTCTTGTCCACAGTAGTAGACATAATGGTCATCTGAGTTAAATTCACCCATTCCAGTCCATTTTAGCTCACTGATTCCTAAAATGTCGATGTTTACTCTTGCTGTCTCCTGTTTGACCACTTCCAATTTACCTTGATTCATGCACCTAACAGCCCAGGTTCCTGTGCAACATGGCTCTCTACACCATCGGACTTTATTTCCATCACCAGTCACATCCACAATTGGGTGTTGTTTTTGCTTTGGCTCCATCTCTTCATTCTTTCTGGAGTTATTTCTCCACTGTTCTCTAGTAGTATATTGGGCACCTATTAACCTGGGGAGTTCATCTTTCAGTGTCATATAATTTTGCCTTTTTATACTGTTCATGGGGTTTTAAAGGCAAGAATCCTGAAGTAGTTTGCCATTTCCTTCTTCAGTGGAATACGTTTCATCAGAACGCTCCACCATGACCCATCTGTCTTGGGTGGTACTACATGGAATGGCTCATAGATTATATTCTTTGCAGCCAAAGATGGAGAAGCTCTATACAGTCAGCAAACACAAGACCAGGAGCTGACTGTGGCTCAGATCATGAACTCCTTATTGCCAAATTCAGACTTAACTTGAAGAAAGTAGGGAAAACCACTACACCATTCAGGAGTGACCTAAATCAAATCACTTATGATTATACTGAGGAAATGACAAATATATTCAAGAGATTAGACCTGATAGGCACAGTGCTATCTGACAAAGGTTTGTGAAATTGTACAGGAGGCAGTGATCAGGACCATTCCCAAGAAAAAGAAATGTAAAAAGGCAAAATGGTTGTCTAAGGAGCCCTTTAAAATAGCTGTGAAAAGAAGAGAAGCTAAAGGCAAAGGAGAAAAGGAAAGATATACCCATTTGAATGCAGAGTTCCAAAGAATAGCAAGGAGAGATAAGAAAGCCTTCCTCAGTGATCAGTGCAAAGAAATAGAGGAAAACAATAGAATGGGAAAGACTAGAGATCTCTTCAAGAAAATCTCTATACCAAGGGAACATTTTATGCAAAGATGGTCACAATAAAGGACAGAAATGGTGTGGACCTAACAGAAGCAGAAGATATTGAGGCACGGTGGCAAGAACACACAGAAGAACTATACAAAAAACATCTTCATGACCCACATAACCATGACGGTGTGATCACTCACCTAGAGCCTGACATCCCGGAATGCGAAATCAAGTGAGCCTTAAGAAGCATCACTATGAGGAAAGCTAGTTGAGGTGATGGAGTCCAGTTGAGATATTTCAAATCCTAAAAGATGATGCTGTGAAAGTGCTGCGCTCAATATGCCAGCAAATTGGAAAAACTCAGCAGTGGCCACAGGACTGCAAAAGGTCAGTTTTCATTCCAATCCCAAAGAAAGGCAATGTCAAAGAATGTTCAAACTACTGCACAATTGCACTCATCTCACACACTTAGCAAAGCAAGGCTCAGAATTCCCGATGCCAGGCTTCTAGAGTATGTGAACTGTGAAATATTCCAGATACTCAAGCTGGACTTAGAAAAGGTAGAGGAACCAGAGGTCAAATTGCCAACATCATCAAAAAAGCAAGAGAGTTCCAGAAAAACATCTACTTTTGCTCTATTGTCTATGCCAAAGTCTTTGACTAAGTGGATCACATCAAACTGTGGACAATTCTTAAAGAAATGGGAATGCCAGAGCACCTGACCTGCCTCCTGTGAAATCTGTAAGCAAGTCAAGAAGCAGCAATTAGAACTGGAAATGGAACAACAGACTGGTTCCAATTCGGGAAAAGAATATGTCAAGGCTGTATATTGTCACCCTGTTTAATTAACTTATGTGCAGAGTATGTCATGCAAAATGCCAGGCTGGATGAAGCACAAGCTGGAATCAAGATTTCCGGGAAAAATATCAATAACATCAGATATGCAAGATGCCACCTTTATGGCAGAAAGCAAAGAAGAATAAAGAACCTCTTAATGAAAGTGAAAGAAGAGAGTGAAAAATCTGGCTTAGAACTCAACATTCAAAAAAATAAGATCATGGCATCTGGTCCCATCACTTCATGGCAAATAGAGGGGGAAACAATGGACACAGTGATAAGAGTTTCTTTTCTTGAGCTCCAAAATCACTGCAGATAGTAAGTGCAGCCATGAAATTAAAAGATGCTTGCTCCTTGAAAGAAAAGCTATGACCAACCTAGATAGCATACTAAAAAGCAGAGACATTACTTTGCAAACAAAGGTCTGTCTAGTCAAGGCTGTGTTTTTTCCAGTAGTCATGTATGGACGTGAGAGTTCGACTATAAAAAAATCTGAGTGCCAAAGAACTGATTTTTTGAACTGTGGTGTTGGAGAAGACTCTTGAGAGTCCCTTGGACTGCCAGGAGATCCAACCAGTCCATCCTAAAGGAAATCAGTCCTGAATATCCATTGGAAGGATTGATGCTGAAGCTGAAACTCCAGTACTTTGGCCACCTGATGTGAAGAAATGACTTATTGGAAAAGATCGTGATGCTGGGAAAGATTGAGAGCAGGAGGAGAAGGGGACAACAGTGGATGAGGTGGTTGGATGGCATCTCTGACTCGATGGACGTGAGTTGGAGTGAGCTCCACAATTCAGTAATGATCAGGGAAGCCTGGTGTGCTGTAGTCCATGGGGTCGCAAACAGTAAGACATGACTAAGCGACTGAACTGACTCACACAAAATCAATATTTTTATATATTGATGAGTTTTACCTTCAGTTTCAGCTTGACTCCCACTTCCTTTGAGGCAAATTCTACGTTGATATATTTGCAGGAAAGTTGAATAAGGAGATGGATTCTGAATTTGAGTGTAAATCTTAACTGAAAGTATATTTTATGTAAAATTTATCACAGAGACTTTATACCATCAAATGTTTCACTACCCTATTTCCTTTTTAATTAATGGAAGGATAAATAAATTGTGTTAACTCATGTTGCTTATCTGAATATTTTTAAAAGTACAGTATTGCTCTTAAATCAATAATTAAGGTTTGAATATAGCAAATGAATATAAAAATGCTCTGTTATATAACACGAAATGTTCTGTTACATTACAGTTAATGAGAGTTATTCTCAGCAAGACAGGGTATTTAATCTCGTTAACAAATACCATAAGTTGGCTAAATATGGAATGCCTTAATGACTGGTTTACATCTTTCATGTGAGGGACTTATGAGTCTGGTAATGTGTCCTGATTATTAGATATCTATTAATCTAAAACAAATGCATGCAAAATGTTTGTCTAAATGCTTTTTGCCCATTAGAGAAAAGGGACACTTAGAGAGCTATTTGATGCTGCCAAATGCCATTAGTTATAAAAAATATAGCTGTAAATATTTGACTTTTCCTCTGAAGGTTTCAGATTGCTATGGTGCAAATAGTTGCTTTGGAGACAGTTTGAAACTCTCCAAGTAGACTGTTTCTTTCCACTTTACTGAAAAACAATTTTAAACATTTGTGTAATATGTGTACAAATAGTAAAAATATTTGTACACCCCAAAGATTGATATTTTTATAAAAATAAAATATTGTAAAATATTTTTAAACAAAATATATTAATATAACAATGATTTTGATTTTTAAAAAAATTGGAAACATTACTCAGGAATCGCTTCTACATTTTGTTCACAAGATTCATTTCACTGGTTGTCTGAAATAAGGTTTGTTTTTTTTTCTAATTATGCTTTGCAAGTTTTAATTGTAGCATAATTATTCCAGGGGATCTGTGTAAGTGATCACATCCACAGACAAGCATTGACTCTACTGGTGTGACAGAAACATAAAATAGAGCTTCTACACTTGATGAACTTATATTCTAGCCAGTGACCAAGGAACACCTCCAGTTTTCTGCATCCTTTCCCACTCATATATAGAAATGCTTTTAAAAATAAAAAGACCTATTTAAACAGAATAGAAGGAAGAACTTTGATATAGCATGAGTCTTATGTCCTCTTTCCTCTTGATATACATAAAAGGATATACATATGTATATGTACATTGCATTACTTGATGATTACATAAAATTAATGTATATACACAGGTATATTAAAAATGATACTGTGATGTTTACAAGATAGCACATAGAAAAATCAAGAATAAATGGTTTTAGAATTAAAGGAGTAGAGCGCCAGTATTGAGTAGTCCATGACAGTGCTGGAAATCACTGGCTAAAGCTCATTACAATATCATAACTGAACATGAATGAGGCAAGGTTTCAGATATGATGAAAAAACAAAGCTATTTTTTCCCCTATACTTTGGAGCTCTGAATCTATCCAGCTCACATGGTGAAAATTTGTAAAAGTAAAAAAAAAAAAAAGAAGTAATGTAATAAATAAATTTGAACTTAAATTTGAAATAATAAATATAAAGAAAGGAAATATAGGAAAAACAGAAACATGAACCACAATGATCTCACAATGAAAAGACAGGTATTTCTTTTGAATGGAATTGACGTGTAATCAAACATCTATAAATTAAGATTTTTTAATTTAAGTAAAATTTAAAAATAAAGTAACACAGGAAATCTACAAAAAGAAACAGCTTATATATTAGCATTTGTTTTTTCTTACTAAAATGCACTCTTTCTGGGGCACCTTTACAGGCTAATTAAGAAAATAGTACGTTCCATGGTATTATTGTCTTGATAGCAGTTTTATAAGCCAGGAATGTATGTCATCTCCAGTGTTTACTAGAAGGCTGCTTTTTGCTATAGAAACAGATTTGGCACCTCTTGTATAATTTTACTGAACGTCTGAAAGGTAGAATAAAAGGGAGTCTGTTTCAAGGTGATCCTTTAGTTGTAAAGTGCACTTTGATATAGATAGCTCTTCAAATTAAGTGAAATCTTATGTCCAGTGATACCAAATAGTACATCTACTCCACAGCACATGTTAACTTGGAAAGCTGTGTTTAAGCACCTCGAAATTCACTAAATAACAAGAGGATCAACATAAATAATGAATTCTGTTGAAAATGTTGTTTTCAGATTTCTATAAATTTGAGATTTCTGTTTTTATAGAAGTAGAGCCAGACTCAAGTTCTGATTTCTACCAAGGCTCTCCTGGTTGGTCCCACAGGACATACACTCACTGCTTAAAAACATTTGTTCAGATAAGACTGATGAATGAGAATCATTGTTTCAATGATGGGAGAAATTAGATTTCATTAGTGAGGGGATTTGAGGGTGGGAAGGTTTACTTTGGTTCTACTGAATCCTTTTATATATTAATGAGGTCAAATTGAATATAAAGAAAATAGGTTAGATAATTTGCTTTCAGTTCAAAACATGAGAATTGAAGCAGAGTTATTACAAGATTTTATTATGAACTTTGACAACTTCATCATTAGATATAGAACTCATATGAGTTTCTTGGTGGCTCAGCTGGTAAAGAATCTGCCTGCAGGGCAGGAGACCCAGGTTCAATCCCTGTTTCAGCAAGATTCCACTCCAGTCTTATTGCCTAGAAAATCCGATGGACAGGGGAACTTGGTGGGCTATAGTTCATGGGGTCACAAAAGTCAGACACGACTTAGTGACTAAACTACCACATAGAACTTATACAGAGTCCAGAAGGGAAAACTTAGTCAAGGGTTTGAAATATCACTGAATAGGGAAAGCTACAGAGAATTTGATTCATCTGTGTAAATAAGATGTGATAGAGAAGTTCAGTGACATATTGTTGGAACCAAATGAATCCAAATGTATGGGTAACCCTGGAGATGAATTTATGCAATTGTGATTGTCTTAGGATATTAAAAGATGTAATAATACCACTAAAGTTCTTTGTATATCTTCTATAACGTCAATGTTTCATCTTCATGTAGCCCATCACTTTAATCTAAAAATAATTCATATATTGAAAATATCTATTATTTTGACATTTTATTCAAACATAGGGATTCTCTGTATATTGTGTTACTAGTCCTGTGCCATGGTTCTTAGAACATACTTGCTGGAATGTTTGGTGTTCCCTCTCATCTTTTATTTGTTTTACTTTCACTCTTGACACAGTCTCAGATACTCCGGAGCGTTAGGGAAGTTGCATTTGGTGGTTTCATAAGAGCTCACCCCTACATCTTTCTAACTTACCAACCTCTCTTGGTAGTTACTTGTAAGTGCTGTGGGTGTGAGGCCTCAGGAACTGGGCATAAAGAGAGAAAACATTTCCTTTCCTTGGAAGAGCAAGTGGTGGGAATCTTATAGTTGGTTTCTGAGATACTCTTGCCACTGGGAGCAAATCAGACATGGTAAAAGAACACATAGACACAAATGAGAATATTTTGTTGTGTGAAAGATTCACAATTCTGAAATAAAATGGAGTGCTTTTGTGTATAATGAAGAGCAGGAGGAACATATAACTATGATTAAATTGAAGTTCTTGTTTTATATTCTTTCATAGGTCTTTATTTTATTTCAAAATCGTATTTATCTTCTAGGGACTGTGACATGTTTAGAAAAATGCATGATATATAAACTATATTCATTTTTTCAGTTCATTGAACATTTATTAAATTCATAGCTGTGGTTAAATAGTGTACTGAATTTTGAGGGAATAAAAAATAGAAGAGACATAATTCCTGACCTAAATAAATATTTAAATATCCTAAAAGGATTTAAATGGAGTATTTCTCAATTATACAGACAGTGTTCAGAAGTCTGAATAATATTATTAGTATCTTTAAAGTACTTTATCATTACTCTCTAAATAACTTGACTAATTGGTTTTAACAGTATAAGTAATTTATAAATAACATATTAATGTTGATACTGAACAAAATATTTCCAAACGAAATGACATAAATCTTTGTAACATGTAATTAAAGGATTTCTTCCATATTAAAAAGTTGATATTCAGAAAATAACTAGAGTGTAATAAAATAATAAATGCCCATGAGTTTTTTAAATAATAAAAGATTACTGACATAGAGAAATTGAGTCATCTAATAAATATTTGTCTCTCTGTTTAATAAAAGACACGCAATAAAATCCTAAGCAAAAAAGTAAATATTTACAGAGTACACATAAAATCAATTTCAAAACACATTTTTGTAATAAATCTCCCATATGGTAATACCCTTGAAATTAAAGTTTGAGAAAAGTAAATACATCACAGTTGAAAAAATAGCAGGGTTTTAAAGGCAAAAGGAAAAAAGGATATTACCTAACAACAGCAACTTTACAGTTCTTGCATCTCGCTCAGCATCTTCCTGAAGCTTTTTCTCCAATTCTTTGGATCTTTTGGCTGACTCCTTGCTCTCTGAACTAAGTCCAATTCCCATCTTGTAGTGTTAGATGCTTGTCAGTTTATTTGCTCAAACTTTTTGGAATGCAGAGCGCAGCTAGTGCTCTGGTTTGGACATAGAATGTAAGAGCGATGCTCTGCTGAAGTACCCAACAGCCCATTCCCTCATTTTCTAAGACTCTGCTTTGACTAAGGAGATGCTGTCACCTGACAAAGGGTAAAACCACACAATTCTATGGCAGCTAAAGAGAAAATTCATTATACTTTCAAATTAAGTGGTTACTTCTGTCACTCCTTCAAACCTGCTCATCTTCCTTAAAGAACAGTAAACAATAACGTAGAAAGTTATGAAAATCTGTACACTAAAGATCTGAAATGGACAATTCAAATAGTGTTTATCACTAATAGGCAACCTTTATTGCAAGATTTAAAGTTATAATTACTAACGAACAAACATGTGTCTTATCTTTAGGTATAGGAGTCTTCAGATTCTTCATAATCACTATGATATCACTATCAGAATATTTATATTGAATCACCCAGATTTATAGTTTTGCCTATGCTTAGATTATGACTCAAAATGATTGAGACACTCTTGGTATCTGTCAGCTAACTAGAAAACCTTTTCATTAAAAAAAAAAATACACGTAGTTCTTAGATCTATACACATTGCTATGTTGCCAAACATAGAATTCAACACACAGTGCTCTTAAATTATTTATTTTTGTCTAATAGGATCAATTTCTATAAATTGAGCTTTTACTGTTTGTGAGAAAGTCAATCCATCACTATTAATTGAGGGTCTGCTTGGTGTAGACACTGGAACGTGTTTGATTCAGGCAGTGCATTAACTCTTTGGGGCCATTAAGGAACAGCTGTCGTGCTGGAAGGGCTTTTATTGATTTGGCACTGAGGGAATGAAAAGCAATATTCTTTGTAACAGTAGGTCATTTGGTTTTTCCTGAAAGGTAAGAACAGGAAATATACCTAAATATGTTCCATGCCTTTCGACTACCCCAACAGACATCATGTCCTTCTTGACAATCTGCAAGTTTGGGGACAGAGATTCTGTTATACAATTTTTTTTTCCCTTGTTTGTTTATATGAAGCATAAAGCACTTAGATAGTCAAGTGGTGTTTTCCTTTTAAGCAGAGTTGGCTACCTGTGGCAGCAGGCAAATCTCTCAGTGCACATTTTGGGATTTGTGGACGTGCCTAACAGGGAAATATTAGAATACAGTCAGTCCATCAGCATGTTAGTGCTGTTCTTGTGGGATCGTGGACAAACTCTGAACAGGTGTATTTTTGCATATTCATAGAATAAGGAAATAGGCTGCCAAATTTAATATATAGTCCTGCTTTGTTTACTTTTTAACATAAAATATTAGACTGTCAATACATAAACATAGTCAAAACTTTATGGATTTCATCTGCCCAAGCCATATTATGATAGCATAAAGATGTGGAAAGGTAAGTATGCAAAGCATGTTATGTTGCTTTTAAAATGCAAAAGGTCTGCCCCAAAGGAACAAGATTTGCACCAGCTGGTTTATTTATACTAGATCACGAACACCGAGTCCATCCACACTAACAGCAATGCAAAAGAACACAAACATTAAAATCTTTTCATTTTTGTTTTTACATTGAAATTGAATGTAGAGTACCTTGAATATAGAAGACTCATGTGTTCCATAGCAATTATGAATAGATAAGGTACTTCCTACAACTGCATTCAAGTAAATATCCCTATTTTTTTTTTTTTTTTTNGGCAGGAGGAGAAGGGGACAACAGAGAATGAGGTGGTTGGATGGCATCACTGACTCAATAGACATGAGTTTGAGTAAACTCCAGGAGTTGTTGATGGACAGGGAGGCCTGGCGTGCTGCAGTCCATGGGGTCGCAAAGAGTCAGACACGACTAAGTGACTGAACTGAACTGAAAGTTAAAAACAAGAAATTGTCAACCAGGAAACTGAGAATGATACATCATTTTATTCTACAGAACCTGGGAACAAAGGAAATTAGGTGTTTACATGGGACCAGGATCAGCACTAAAGGCTGAAAAGATGTTAAATAATGTTACTTTGGAAGAAATCAGTTGGGAGCAGTGTTATTAGAACAACAATAAGTGGGAACTTTGAGGAGCTTTCCAGGTTTGAGGTTGTGAATGTCAATTAAGATAGAGGTTTAGGGTAAAGAATATTTTAGACTTTTAGGAGGGACACAGGTAAAATGGTTAACTTTGAAAGGAAGCGATATGAAATCAAAGATAGACTTCAGTAAGTGTGAACAAGTATGAGATGGTAAAGAATCATTTGTTGGCCAGGAATTTCTAGATATCTTAAAAGAAAACAATTTTAAGTAGCAAATTATATTTTAATATAAAGTATTGAGGCAGGGATTAAACCTTTGAGTTCTAGTTTATTGACCATCTGGTGATGTCCATGTGTAGGGTCTTCTCTTTTGTTATTGGAAGAGTGTGTTTGCTATGACTAGTGTGTTCTTTTGGCAAAACTCTGTAAGCCTTTGCCTGCTTCATTTTGAATTCCAAGGCCAAACTAGCCTGTTACTCCAGGTATCTCTTGACTTCCTACTTTTTCATTCCAGTCCCCTATAATGATAAGAACATCTCTTTGGGTAGTTCGTTCTAGAAAGTCTTGTGGGGCTCCACAAAACCGTACAGCTTCAGCTTCTTCAGCATTACTAGTTGGGGCAAAGACTTGGATTACTGTGATATTGAATGGTTTGCCTTGGAAACTAACAGAGATCATTCTGTTGTTTTTGAGATTGCATCCAAGTATTGAACTTTGGACTTTTTGTTGACTATGAGGGCTATTCCATTTCTTCTAAGGGATTCTTGCCCACAGTAGTAGACATAATGGTCATCTGAGTTAAATTCACCCATTCCAGTCCATTTTAGCTCACTGATTCCTAAAATGTCGATGTTTACTCTTGCTGTCTCCTGTTTGACCACTTCCAATTTACCTTGATTCATGCACCTAACAGCCCAGGTTCCTGTGCAACATGGCTCTCTACACCATCGGACTTTATTTCCATCACCAGTCACATCCACAATTGGGTGTTGTTTTTGCTTTGGCTCCATCTCTTCATTCTTTCTGGAGTTATTTCTCCACTGTTCTCTAGTAGTATATTGGGCACCTATTAACCTGGAGAGTTCATCTTTCAGTGTCATATAATTTTGCCTTTTTATACTGTTCATGGGGTTTTAAAGGCAAGAATCCTGAAGTAGTTTGCCATTTCCTTCTTCAGTGGAATACGTTTCATCAGAACGCTCCACCATGACCCATCTGTCTTGGGTGGTACTACATGGAATGGCTCATAGATTATATTCTTTGCAGCCAAAGATGGAGAAGCTCTATACAGTCAGCAAACACAAGACCAGGAGCTGACTGTGGCTCAGATCATGAACTCCTTATTGCCAAATTCAGACTTAACTTGAAGAAAGTAGGGAAAACCACTACACCATTCAGGAGTGACCTAAATCAAATCCCTTATGATTATACTGAGGAAATGACAAATATATTCAAGAGATTAGACCTGATAGGCACAGTGCTATCTGACAAAGGTTTGTGAAATTGTACAGGAGGCAGTGATCAGGACCATTCCCAAGAAAAAGAAATGTAAAAAGGCAAAATGGTTGTCTAAGGAGCCCTTTAAAATAGCTGAGAAAAGAAGAGAAGCTAAAGGCAAAGGAGAAAAGGAAAGATATACCCATTTGAATGCAGAGTTCCAAAGAATAGCAAGGAGAGATAAGAAAGCCTTCCTCAGTGATCAGTGCAAAGAAATAGAGGAAAACAATAGAATGGGAAAGACTAGAGATCTCTTCAAGAAAATCTCTATACCAAGGGAACATTTTATGCAAAGATGGTCACAATAAAGGACAGAAATGGTGTGGACCTAACAGAAGCAGAAGATATTGAGGCACGGTGGCAAGAACACACAGAAGAACTATACAAAAAACATCTTCATGACCCACATAACCATGACGGTGTGATCACTCACCTAGAGCCTGACATCCCGGAATGCAAAATCAAGTGAGCCTTAAGAAGCTTCACTATGAGGAAAGCTAGTTGAGGTGATGGAGTCCAGTTGAGATATTTCAAATCCTAAAAGATGATGCTGTGAAAGTGCTGCACTCAATATGCCAGCAAATTGGAAAAACTCAGCAGTGGCCACAGGACTGCAAAAGGTCAGTTTTCATTCCAATCCCAAAGAAAGGCAATGTCAAAGAATGTTCAAACTACTGCACAATTGCACTCATCTCACACACTTAGCAAAGCAAGGCTCAGAATTCCCGATGCCAGGCTTCTAGAGTATGTGAACTGTGAAATATTCCAGATACTCAAGCTGGACTTAGAAAAGGTAGAGGAACCAGAGGTCAAATTGCCAACATCATCAAAAAAGCAAGAGAGTTCCAGAAAAACATCTACTTTTGCTCTATTGTCTATGCCAAAGTCTTTGACTAAGTGGATCACATCAAACTGTGGACAATTCTTAAAGAAATGGGAATGCCAGAGCACCTGACCTGCCTCCTGTGAAATCTGTAANAACCAGAGGTCAAATTGCCAACATCATCAAAAAAGCAAGAGAGTTCCAGAAAAACATCTACTTTTGCTCTATTGTCTATGCCAAAGTCTTTGACTAAGTGGATCACATCAAACTGTGGACAATTCTTAAAGAAATGGGAATGCCAGAGCACCTGACCTGCCTCCTGTGAAATCTGTAAGCAAGTCAAGAAGCAACAATTAGAACTGGAAATGGAACAACAGACTGGTTCCAATTCGGGAAAAGAATATGTCAAGGCTGTATATTGTCACCCTGTTTAATTAACTTATGTGCAGAGTATGTCATGCAAAATGCCAGGCTGGATGAAGCACAAGCTGGAATCAAGATTTCCGGGAAAAATATCAATAACATCAGATATGCAAGATGCCACCTTTATGGCAGAAAGCAAAGAAGAATAAAGAACCTCTTAATGAAAGTGAAAGAAGAGAGTGAAAAATCTGGCTTAGAACTCAACATTCAAAAAAATAAGATCATGGCATCTGGTCCCATCACTTCATGGCAAATAGAGGGGGAAACAATGGACACAGTGATAAGAGTTTCTTTTCTTGAGCTCCAAAATCACTGCAGATAGTAAGTGCAGCCATGAAATTAAAAGATGCTTGCTCCTTGAAAGAAAAGCTATGACCAACCTAGATAGCATACTAAAAAGCAGAGACATTACTTTGCAAACAAAGGTCTGTCTAGTCAAGGCTGTGTTTTTTCCAGTAGTCATGTATGGACGTGAGAGTTCGACTATAAAAAAATCTGAGTGCCAAAGAACTGATTTTTTGAACTGTGGTGTTGGAGAAGACTCTTGAGAGTCCCTTGGACTGCCAGGAGATCCAACCAGTCCATCCTAAAGGAAATCAGTCCTGAATATCCATTGGAAGGATTGATGCTGAAGCTGAAACTCCAGTACTTTGGCCACCTGATNAGGCTGTGTTTTTTCCAGTAGTCATGTATGGATGTGAGAGTTCGACTATAAAAAAAATCTGAGTGCCAAAGAACTGATTTTTTGAACTGTGGTGTTGGAGAAGACTCTTGAGAGTCCCTTGGACTGCCAGGAGATCCAACCAGTCCATCCTAAAGGAAATCAGTCCTGAATATCCATTGGAAGGATTGATGCTGAAGCTGAAACTCCAGTACTTTGGCCACCTGATGTGAAGAAATGACTTATTGGAAAAGATCGTGATGCTGGGAAAGATTGAGAGCAGGAGGAGAAGGGGACAACAGTGGATGAGGTGGTTGGATGGCATCTCTGACTCGATGGACGTGAGTTGGAGTGAGCTCCACAATTCAGTAATGATCAGGGAAGCCTGGTGTGCTGTAGTCCATGGGGTCGCAAACAGTAAGACATGACTAAGCGACTGAACTGACTCACACAAAATCAATATTTTTATATATTGATGAGTTTTACCTTCAGTTTCAGCTTGACTCCCACTTCCTTTGAGGCAAATTCTATGTTGATATATTTGCAGGAAAGTTGAATAAGGAGATGGATTCTGAATTTGAGTGTAAATCTTAACTGAAAGTATATTTTATGTAAAATTTATCACAGAGACTTTATACCATCAAATGTTTCACTACCCTATTTCCTTTTTAATTAATGGAAGGATAAATAAATTGTGTTAACTCATGTTGCTTATCTGAATATTTTTAAAAGTACAGTATTGCTCTTAAATCAATAATTAAGGTTTGAATATAGCAAATGAATATAAAAATGCTCTGTTATATAACACGAAATGTTCTGTTACATTACAGTTAATGAGAGTTATTCTCAGCAAGACAGGGTATTTAATCTCGTTAACAAATACCATAAGTTGGCTAAATATGGAATGCCTTAATGACTGGTTTACATCTTTCATGTGAGGGACTTATGAGTCTGTTAATGTGTCCTGATTATTAGATATCTATTAATCTAAAACAAATGCATGCAAAATGTTTGTCTAAATGCTTTTTGCCCATTAGAGAAAAGGGACACTTAGAGAGCTATTTGATGCTGCCAAATGCCATTAGTTATAAAAAATATAGCTGTAAATATTTGACTTTTCCTCTGAAGGTTTCAGATTGCTATGGTGCAAATAGTTGCTTTGGAGACAGTTTGAAACTCTCCAAGTAGACTGTTTCTTTCCACTTTACTGAAAAACAATTTTAAACATTTGTGTAATATGTGTACAAATAGTAAAAATATTTGTACACCCCAAAGATTGATATTTTTATAAAAATAAAATATTGTAAAATATTTTTAAACAAAATATATTAATATAACAATGATTTTGATTTTTAAAAAAATTGGAAACATTACTCAGGAATCGCTTCTACATTTTGTTCACAAGATTCATTTCACTGGTTGTCTGAAATAAGGTTTGTTTTTTTTTCTAATTATGCTTTGCAAGTTTTAATTGTAGCATAATTATTCCAGGGGATCTGTGTAAGTGATCACATCCACAGACAAGCATTGACTCTACTGGTGTGACAGAAACATAAAATAGAGCTTCTACACTTGATGAACTTATATTCTAGCCAGTGACCAAGGAACACCTCCAGTTTTCTGCATCCTTTCCCACTCATATATAGAAATGCTTTTAAAAATAAAAAGACCTATTTAAACAGAATAGAAGGAAGAACTTTGATATAGCATGAGTCTTATGTCCTCTTTCCTCTTGATATACATAAAAGGATATACATATGTATATGTACATTGCATTACTTGATGATTACATAAAATTAATGTATATACACAGGTATATTAAAAATGATACTGTGATGTTTACAAGATAGCACATAGAAAAATCAAGAATAAATGGTTTTAGAATTAAAGGAGTAGAGCGCCAGTATTGAGTAGTCCATGACAGTGCTGGAAATCACTGGCTAAAGCTCATTACAATATCATAACTGAACATGAATGAGGCAAGGTTTCAGATATGATGAAAAAACAAAGCTATTTTTTCCCCTATACTTTGGAGCTCTGAATCTATCCAGCTCACATGGTGAAAATTTGTAAAAGTAAAAAAAAAAAAAAGAAGTAATGTGTTAAATAAATTTGAACTTAAATTTGAAATAATAAATATAAAGAAAGGAAATATAGGAAAAACAGAAACATGAACCACAATGATCTCACAATGAAAAGACAGGTATTTCTTTTGAATGGAATTGACGTGTAATCAAACATCTATAAATTAAGATTTTTTAATTTAAGTAAAATTTAAAAATAAAGTAACATAGGAAATCTACAAAAAGAAACAGCTTATATATTAGCATTTGTTTTTTCTTACTAAAATGCACTCTTTCTGGGGCACCTTTACAGGCTAATTAAGAAAATAGTACGTTCCATGGTATTATTGTCTTGATAGCAGTTTTATAAGCCAGGAATGTATGTCATCTCCAGTGTTTACTAGAAGGCTGCTTTTTGCTATAGAAACAGATTTGGCACCTCTTGTATAATTTTACTGAACGTCTGAAAGGTAGAATAAAAGGGAGTCTGTTTCAAGGTGATCCTTTAGTTGTAAAGTGCACTTTGATATAGATAGCTCTTCAAATTAAGTGAAATCTTATGTCCAGTGATACCAAATAGTACATCTACTCCACAGCACATGTTAACTTGGAAAGCTGTGTTTAAGCACCTCGAAATTCACTAAATAACAAGAGGATCAACATAAATAATGAATTCTGTTGAAAATGTTGTTTTCAGATTTCTATAAATTTGAGATTTCTGTTTTTATAGAAGTAGAGCCAGACTCAAGTTCTGATTTCTACCAAGGCTCTCCTGGTTGGTCCCACAGGACATACACTCACTGCTTAAAAACATTTGTTCAGATAAGACTGATGAATGAGAATCATTGTTTCAATGATGGGAGAAATTAGATTTCATTAGTGAGGGGATTTGAGGGTGGGAAGGTTTACTTTGGTTCTACTGAATGCTTTTATATATTAATGAGGTCAAATTGAATATAAAGAAAATAGGTTAGATAATTTGCTTTCAGTTCAAAACATGAGAATTGAAGCAGAGTTATTACAAGATTTTATTATGAACTTTGACAACTTCATCATTAGATATAGAACTCATATGAGTTTCTTGGTGGCTCAGCTGGTAAAGAATCTGCCTGCAGGGCAGGAGACCCAGGTTCAATCCCTGTTTCAGCAAGATTCCACTCCAGTCTTATTGCCTAGAAAATCCGATGGACAGGGGAACTTGGTGGGCTATAGTTCATGGGGTCACAAAAGTCAGACACGACTTAGTGACTAAACTACCACATAGAACTTATACAGAGTCCAGAAGGGAAAACTTAGTCAAGGGTTTGAAATATCACTGAATAGGGAAAGCTACAGAGAATTTGATTCATCTGTGTAAATAAGATGTGATAGAGAAGTTCAGTGACATATTGTTGGAACCAAATGAATCCAAATGTATGGGTAACCCTGGAGATGAATTTATGCAATTGTGATTGTCTTAGGATATTAAAAGATGTAATAATACCACTAAAGTTCTTTGTATATCTTCTATAACGTCAATGTTTCATCTTCATGTAGCCCATCACTTTAATCTAAAAATAATTCATATATTGAAAATATCTATTATTTTGACATTTTATTCAAACATAGGGATTCTCTGTATATTGTGTTACTAGTCCTGTGCCATGGTTCTTAGAACATACTTGCTGGAATGTTTGGTGTTCCCTCTCATCTTTTATTTGTTTTACTTTCACTCTTGACACAGTCTCAGATACTCCGGAGCGTTAGGGAAGTTGCATTTGGTGGTTTCATAAGAGCTCACCCCTACATCTTTCTAACTTACCAACCTCTCTTGGTAGTTACTTGTAAGTGCTGTGGGTGTGAGGCCTCAGGAACTGGGCATAAAGAGAGAAAACATTTCCTTTCCTTGGAAGAGCAAGTGGTGGGAATCTTATAGTTGGTTTCTGAGATACTCTTGCCACTGGGAGCAAATCAGACATGGTAAAAGAACACATAGACACAAATGAGAATATTTTGTTGTGTGAAAGATTCACAATTCTGAAATAAAATGGAGTGCTTTTGTGTATAATGAAGAGCAGGAGGAACATATAACTATGATTAAATTGAAGTTCTTGTTTTATATTCTTTCATAGGTCTTTATTTTATTTCAAAATCGTATTTATCTTCTAGGGACTGTGACATGTTTAGAAAAATGCATGATATATAAACTATATTCATTTTTTCAGTTCATTGAACATTTATTAAATTCATAGCTGTGGTTAAATAGTGTACTGAATTTTGAGGGAATAAAAAATAGAAGAGACATAATTCCTGACCTAAATAAATATTTAAATATCCTAAAAGGATTTAAATGGAGTATTTCTCAATTATACAGACAGTGTTCAGAAGTCTGAATAATATTATTAGTATCTTTAAAGTACTTTATCATTACTCTCTAAATAACTTGACTAATTGGTTTTAACAGTATAAGTAATTTATAAATAACATATTAATGTTGATACTGAACAAAATATTTCCAAACGAAATGACATAAATCTTTGTAACATGTAATTAAAGGATTTCTTCCATATTAAAAAGTTGATATTCAGAAAATAACTAGAGTGTAATAAAATAATAAATGCCCATGAGTTTTTTAAATAATAAAAGATTACTGACATAGAGAAATTGAGTCATCTAATAAATATTTGTCTCTCTGTTTAATAAAAGACACGCAATAAAATCCTAAGCAAAAAAGTAAATATTTACAGAGTACACATAAAATCAATTTCAAAACACATTTTTGTAATAAATCTCCCATATGGTAATACCCTTGAAATTAAAGTTTGAGAAAAGTAAATACATCACAGTTGAAAAAATAGCAGGGTTTTAAAGGCAAAAGGAAAAAAGGATATTACCTAACAACAGCAACTTTACAGTTCTTGCATCTCGCTCAGCATCTTCCTGAAGCTTTTTCTCCAATTCTTTGGATCTTTTGGCTGACTCCTTGCTCTCTGAACTAAGTCCAATTCCCATCTTGTAGTGTTAGATGCTTGTCAGTTTATTTGCTCAAACTTTTTGGAATGCAGAGCGCAGCTAGTGCTCTGGTTTGGACATAGAATGTAAGAGCGATGCTCTGCTGAAGTACCCAACAGCCCATTCCCTCATTTTCTAAGACTCTGCTTTGACTAAGGAGATGCTGTCACCTGACAAAGGGTAAAACCACACAATTCTATGGCAGCTAAAGAGAAAATTCATTATACTTTCAAATTGAGTGGTTACTTCTGTCACTCCTTCAAACCTGCTCATCTTCCTTAAAGAACAGTAAACAATAACGTAGAAAGTTATGAAAATCTGTACACTAAAGATATGAAATGGACAATTCAAATAGTGTTTATCACTAATAGGCAACCTTTATTGCAAGATTTAAAGTTATAATTACTAACGAACAAACATGTGTCTTATCTTTAGGTATAGGAGTCTTCAGATTCTTCATAATCACTATGATATCACTATCAGAATATTTATATTGAATCACCCAGATTTATAGTTTTGCCTATGCTTAGATTATGACTCAAAATGATTGAGACACTCTTGGTATCTGTCAGCTAACTAGAAAACCTTTTCATTAAAAAAAAAAATACACGTAGTTCTTAGATCTATACACATTGCTATGTTGCCAAACATAGAATTCAACACACAGTGCTCTTAAATTATTTATTTTTGTCTAATAGGATCAATTTCTATAAATTGAGCTTTTACTGTTTGTGAGAAAGTCAATCCATCACTATTAATTGAGGGTCTGCTTGGTGTAGACACTGGAACGTGTTTGATTCAGGCAGTGCATTAACTCTTTGGGGCCATTAAGGAACAGCTGTCGTGCTGGAAGGGCTTTTATTGATTTGGCACTGAGGGAATGAAAAGCAATATTCTTTGTAACAGTAGGTCATTTGGTTTTTCCTGAAAGGTAAGAACAGGAAATATACCTAAATATGTTCCATGCCTTTCGACTACCCCAACAGACATCATGTCCTTCTTGACAATCTGCAAGTTTGGGGACAGAGATTCTGTTATACAATTTTTTTTTCCCTTGTTTGTTTATATGAAGCATAAAGCACTTAGATAGTCAAGTGGTGTTTTCCTTTTAAGCAGAGTTGGCTACCTGTGGCAGCAGGCAAATCTCTCAGTGCACATTTTGGGATTTGTGGACGTGCCTAACAGGGAAATATTAGAATACAGTCAGTCCATCAGCATGTTAGTGCTGTTCTTGTGGGATCGTGGACAAACTCTGAACAGGTGTATTTTTGCATATTCATAGAATAAGGAAATAGGCTGCCAAATTTAATATATAGTCCTGCTTTGTTTACTTTTTAACATAAAATATTAGACTGTCAATACATAAACATAGTCAAAACTTTATGGATTTCATCTGCCCAAGCCATATTATGATAGCATAAAGATGTGGAAAGGTAAGTATGCAAAGCATGTTATGTTGCTTTTAAAATGCAAAAGGTCTGCCCCAAAGGAACAAGATTTGCACCAGCTGGTTTATTTATACTAGATCACGAACACCGAGTCCATCCACACTAACAGCAATGCAAAAGAACACAAACATTAAAATCTTTTCATTTTTGTTTTTACATTGAAATTGAATGTAGAGTACCTTGAATATAGAAGACTCATGTGTTCCATAGCAATTATGAATAGATAAGGTACTTCCTACAACTGCATTCAAGTAAATATCCCTATTTTTTTTTTTTTTTTTTGCTGAGGACATACTGTGGCTTTGGAAGGGTATGCAATTTACTAAGACTTCTATGTGGGCTACTGATGAAAACTGACCAACTCTTTCAGGAGTATGATTGTATATTTTCTGTACTGTATACGATTACAAAATTCTACTTTGCTGTGTGACTCAGAATGTTTTATCTTCAACTTTATGAGATTGTTATGTGATTTTTTTTTCATGAGTCACTAAAATAATCTTGACATTAAATTCAAGGTGTATCTATATTTAGGGGAGGAAAGCTGGGGAGAGCCAGAGAGAAGAGAAAGGCTTCTCATTCCTCTCCCTTGGGTGCCTGGAACTCAGCTTCACTAATGAGCTCTGGTTGTTAATACAGCTGTTAATCCATGTTGCTTCACTTATCACTCACTATGCTTTTCTGGACCTATGAAAATTATGGAAATAAAATAGTAAATTCTGTTAGAGTGAACAGTATTTTATTAGCTTAGGTATCCTCCATTGTATTTGACATAGTGCTAACTATTGGAGAATTCAAAAATTAGTTTTTGTTAGTGCATTAATAGAGGCCTGGGACCTTTTTTGTGTGTGCTCTGTTGAGGTGACAGCACGGTTGAACATTTCCAAGGTTCAGTGTCATGATGGGTCTGTCTCAACACCCTTGAAATTTTAAAGTGACTCAAAAACTCAACAAACAGACCAATTTTAGTCTGTGTTTGTGTACTATGTCGTGTCAGCCATGTCTGACTCTGTGCAGTCCTATAGACGTCAGCCTGTCAGGCTCCTCTGTCCATGGGATTTTCCAGGCAAGAATACTGGAGTGGGTCACCATGCCCTCCTCCAGGGGATCATCCCAACCCCAGGATCGAACCCATGTCTCTTACGTCTACCTGCACCGGCAGGCGGGTTCTTTACCACTAGTGCCACCTGTGAAGCCCAATTTTAGTCTGAAATAGTGTTCATATCTATGATTACAACTGTTAGTCCAATAAGTACATCTTTTTTTTTTAATCAGCCTTAAAAATAACACCAGCATACTCCCTTTCTATTATTAAACCTTGCTCTGTAGTGAGAGAAAATTGATGAAAGATGACAACAGGAAAAGGTAACTAAATTAGATGTTTTTGTTTAAGGAACTATGTGGCCATAAATTTTGTTCATTCTTTAAAATAAGAAACATAAAGCTGTCCAGTTCAGTTCAGTTCAGTCGCTCAGTCATGTCTGACTCTTTGCAACCCCATGAACCACAGCATGTCAGCATCAGGGTCTTTTCAAATGAGTCAGCTCTTCGCATCAGGTGGCCAAAGTATCCTATGGTATTAGAGTTTTATATAATGACCAACTAAAAAAGGTAGATTTCTGTACACATACATACACACACACAGATATGCATACCTGTGTGCACAACCCACACACACAGAGAGAAAGAAAGAGACATTGTATTGGAGAATCATGGTCTTTTCAAATAATCATTGCAAAATAACTTCTAAGAACATTGTTGCCTTTTTAAAAAAGTCATAGTATCAACCTGATCAGGAATATCTTCTGTGGGAACAGGCTGTGCAATAAGGAAAACTGAGGAGGTAAAATGCAGAGAATGAGTCCTCAGCTTTAAAAGTCACTGACAGACCACAAGCTTGAGTGATGTGGTGACTTTCCTTCTTGCCGGTTTTGGTCAGGTTCTCTGTTGAATCTTCAGACTGGCATATTAGTCTTTAAAACATTTGAATAATTGCTGTTTTACATTTATGCTTTAACATCTAGCTTGAGATATCCTGGAATTGTTTCCCATTTGCTTTTAATATTGAGAGTCCAACCTACATTTCTGAAAAGGCCTCTTTTGCCAGTATTACTGAGTCTGATACAGTTGGGTCTTTACAGGTGGTGCTAGAGGTAAAGACCTTTCCTGCCAATGCAGGGGACATAAAAGATGGGTGTTCAGTCCCTGGGTTGGGACGATCTCCTGGAAGGGGAAATGGCAGTCCACTCCAGTATTCTTGCCTGGAGAATCCCATGGACAGAGGAGCCTGGTGGGCTACAGTGCATGGGGTCACAAAGAGTCAGATACGACTGAAGCAGCTTAGCATGCAGCACACTGGATACCCGCTGACACTGTGACCTGTGGCTGACTTCCATAAGTGGCTTCAGTGGCTCAGCCCCTTCTGGAAATTGTCAAAACAGACTGCCATCTGTATTATTCTTTAATTTGTTTCCATATCTTATAGGAGGTGTTGACTTTAGGCTTTGGATCCCTAAGTGTTTTGAGTCTTAGCTCCCTTAGCAATGACCTTTATCTTTGTATATTCCCATGAAATTTGAGACAAACTATCCCTTCTTTACTAATGGTACTCAAATATGTACTTCTGGGAGCCCTGTGCATGGTATTGCCTTTTGAGAGTTCATGTCTTTGGGGACTCCTTGAGAGCAGTCTTTCTGTCTTGAGGGAGTAGGGCAAAAGTAGCTGTTTCAAGTGAACACATTCAGATGGTGCAATAAGTTTACAGTACCAGCATTAAGCAGCTCTTATGTCTTTAGAGGTAATGCAAATATGTATTTTTATTCATTGAAGTTAATTTCTATCTTTATTTTTCTAATTTCTCTCTTTTATTTTTCTATGGATTAGGATATAATTATAAGTGATGATTATTGGAAACAAAAATATTACAAGCTTAAATGACAAAGGAGATAATTATTTCCTAAGGGGCCTCTTCCTGTCCCAAAGTCTGTCTTTAAAAAAAACAAATGTATCTCAGGATTATTAAAGTACAGACTTTGTTCAAATTTCACAAAATTTTTTTGCTAGTCTCCCAACTTAGCTTTCACTCAGGCTTTTTTCCCTCACTAGGAATATCTTGCTCTTCCATAGCTAACTTTTCCTCATAATTCTCATCCTTTAAGAGTGAACCTCTTCTGTACACTCTCTATTATGATTCATATCTACTACCTCCTGTTAGATGCTTCATTACTTTTGAAATTCCTAAGAGGAATCTGCAGCCAATCAGTTTGTCCATCCTCTTTAACTAGGTGGGGATATTTTGCAGTGACCATGCCCTCGGTTCTTCTCTTTTGTTTCCAGGCTCTCAACAGAGTACATAGAAAAAAAAAAACCTTGTTTACTGAAAACACTAGAGAATAGTGAGTGACCAGTAGATATACAGTGTTTGAAGGGTCCTGTTCCATCTTGGACATGCATGATTCTCCTTTTCCCAAATGACTGCAAATGTGAAATATTACCTTTAGAATTGCAGGAATTCATTTATTCGGCAATTGATATATTGAACAATTGTTATGTGTGTACCAGGCATGAGCGATTCAGCAGTAAATCAAATTAGATGCCGTTCTCACAGAGCTTAAATTCTAGTGTCTGAGGGTGTAAAGGGATTCATACAGACAATAAACACACTAAATATTTTGAGTATACAGAATTATAGATGGCGACAAGTGTTAAAAAAAAAAAGGGGGCTTTGCTGGTGGTATAGTGGGTAAGGATCCACCCCGCGATACAGAGGATATGCATTCTAGCCTGGCTGCACGTGCTGCAATGCAGCTGAGACCATGTGCCACAACTTGTGAGCCTTTGCTTCATGACCCACAAGGAGCCACGACTGCTGAGCCTGTGCTCCCTAGAGCCCATGCTGGACAAGAAGAAAGGCACCCTCAGTGAGACTCCTGCACACCACAACCAAAAACTCCTGCTCTCCACAATAGAGAAAAGCCCAAGCAGCCGGAATCTGTTTAGTGACTTCATCCTGCATACTTGTCATGATGTTGCAGCCTTCCCCTTCATGAGGGTCTCTCAGTAACTGGAATCAGGCTCTGAGAGATAGCTCAGTTCTAGAAATAGGATAAGGGATCACGACATTATCCTTCTAATGATTATCCTTGACTCTTTGGGTTGTTTAAATTCAGCAGTACTCAGAAGGCCTGTTCATTTACTTTGGTTTTAAGGATGCTCTGATCTATTAACTATTTCCATAGGTCTACACATATCTGGCTCCCCCAGCTGCTACTCTGACCTTTACTCTCTTTATAATATTACAGCTGTGTTGACTTTCATAATTAAATGCTCGCACCTGGTCTCTTTTATTTTGGGGTCTTATAATTTCCACTGCTTTGAGGAAGCCCAGGTCTATAATTGTATTTTCTGTCATCAACCCCTGCCTGTAAAGAACTGTCTCAATAATGCTGAAACTGTTCCCTCTACTAGTGCATTCCTTACTATTTCAATACATGGAAATCTATTTGATCATTTCCTAAAGTCTGATTATTTTTCCCATATAGGTTGCCAAATTCTCTGAGCCTTTTGTTGCCTTCCTCTACCATTTTCCATGGGACAGAACTTTATCCAGGCTTCCAAGAGCCATCCTATGAAACACAGAGATACTGTCTCCTAGGGCATCAGCATCCTATATCATAGGAGAGGGCTTCTGTATGATACCTCTCCTTTATCCATATGTTCCACTTTCCTTTGATCTAGCACCCTTAAAATCTAAATGTGTGTGTGTGTGTGTACACACACTTACAGCTCCTGCAAGTTCATGTTGGCTAGCTTCTGGAGCTCGTCTGTTATGTGGGCTCTTTCTTCTGCTCACAAGTCCAGAACTTCCTTAGTCAGGTTATGTCGTAAGTAGATTATAGTTACTAACTGTGTTTCCTGAAGCAGTAGGTATAGATTAGTATTAGACTGAAAGCTATCTTACAAGACAAAGGATTCTGCATTGTCTTCATGCAAGAGGAGGTGCTTTTAAAAAAGAAAGAATGTAACACTTTTGCCAGCCCAGAGGATCCAAGCAGAGTCTAAGGATTCAAGATTTTTTGATGCATCAACCCAGGCATTACTATTTTAATTCTCTAGGTCCCATTTCTTTCCATGAAGACCTTGACTTTGGTGTTAACAGTCTTGCCATGGTTGAATATTCAATCTTCTGTTGAACTCTTCTACCTTATAATTAGGTCCTCTGCCTGATCATCACTTTTCCCACCTTCATCTATATAGGCTATCCTCTGACTTTTGTGCTTTGCATTAAATTTGTGATTAATCACCCTTGGCCTTCCATTGTCTTTTCTTCAGTGAATTGATAGCTCCCAGCAACAGCCATATTGCTGTAGTCCTTATAATTTTTTCTTGCTTTAACTCTTCTGAACACTAAGATTTTTCTTACGTGTATATTATTTTTCACTGATATCCAATTTCAGATTACTACCAGTGAAAATTTTAAAAAGTTACCTGCTTTTGCAAGCCGAATGCAATGGGTCATAAAACTAACAGCAATTATCGGGCCCTAATTGCTTAGCTGGCTGAAGGTTGGGGATGGGTAATCTAGTTCCAATACCCCATTTAGAGTCTGCTTCTTGGGACCACTCTTGATATCAATTCTCTCAGATTAAGTTTCCCTGAAAACAGAATCTGAGGCAGATCTGCTTAAAAAGGAGTGAGGAACACCTTTGGCAGATAAATCTAGATGGAAGGAGGGAGGCAGAACTTGGCCATAGGAAAGGGTGAACCACAATGCTGTTGTAATAGGGGTCCCAGATGACCCTTTGGAGGTCTATAACTGGACTGATTCTTCAAAGTGGTTCTTGAGAAGGGAAATTAACCTTTATACTCCCAAGTTGCCTAGTCATTGCATGAGGGCTGCCTTCAGGTGGGAGTTACAACCTTGGACAAGGCAGGTCCTTTTGGCCAAGGACCCTGCCCTGCAGAGGCACTCATCTGCCAACACTGCCAGGAGCTGAAAGAATGAGTGAATCAGGCATGAAAGGAGCTCTTAATGGTACAGCAGAATGTTCACTTCAGTAACATTTGGGCAAAGACATCAAAGAAATGAGGAAAGAAAAACACAGACATCTAGAGAAAGATAAATCTGAGCAAAGGGAATAGTAATTGTGAAGGCTTTGAGGCAGGCACTTGCCTAGTGTGACTGAAAAATCACAGGGAACCAGGGTGGCTGGAGTAAAGCATGTACAGGGAAAGGAGTAGAAGAGGGCAGAATGGGTGAGCATGGGGGTGCTCCTTCAGAGGAGTGAGGGACTCCTAAATCAGCTCAGGACTCAGCCCTGTGAGAGACTGGAAAACAATACAGGGATTTAAGCCGTGGAATAAATTGATGGAATCAACATGTTAACACAAGAATTCTGGATAACATTTTCAAGAAATTAGGAAAATTTTGCAATAATCCAAGTGAAAGGCAATATGATTTAGGCCGGATTGTTGCCATGGTAACACGTGGACAGATTTTTTAGATACATCTTACAGTTAGAACTGGCAGGGATTGAGATGCAGTATTTAAGAGAAAGAAATTGAGCAGTTATAGGAATGGAGTTTCTACATGTTGAGATGAGAAATACTGTAGAATAAGGAGAGTTAGGGGAGAAAGATCAAGTGCTCAATTAAATATCATATACTTGAAAATTATTAGCCAAATCAAGTGTTCAAGCAGGCTACCAATATGAGTTGCAATGTCAGAATTCTGGCTAGAATGTTGTTTCTTTCTTTTACTTAAACTGATCTATAGTTAATATACAATATATCAGTTTCAAGTATATAGCAATGTGATTCAGTTATACATACATAGATACTCTTGTTCAGATTCTTTCCCATTATAGGTGATTACAAGATACTGAGTTTAGTTGCCTGTGCTTACAATAGGTCCGTGCTGTTTTCTTATTTTACATATAGCAGTGTGTTTATGTTAGTCCCAAACTCCTAATTTATCTCCCTCCCTGCTCCTCCACTGCTATCTCCTTTGTTAACCATAAGTTTGTTTTCTATTTGTGAATGTTTTTCTGTTTTGTAAATCGCTGGGGTCCAGCACCCGCAGGATCCAGGGAAACCCGAAGGAGAAAGGGCGTCAGCGATTGTGATTGATCTAGAGAGAGAGATAGATAAGAATGTTGTAGATAAAAAAATAGAGAAGAGAAGAAAAGAGGCTGATGTTCCTTGGTTTATACAGAAAATCAATAAAGTCTCAAGAAGCTTTGGAAGTTGGTGATGGACAGAGACGCCTGGTGTGCTGCAGCCCATGGGGTAGCAAAGTCGGACCTGACTGAGCAACTGAATTGAATTGAACTAATAAGGATGAATGATATTCATTGTGTGTATATTCCATATTTCGCTTATCCATTCATCTGACAATGGTCACATGGGGTTGCTTCCACCTCTTGGCTTTTGGGAATAATGCTTCTATGAACATGGGTGTACAAATAGCACTTCAAATCCCTGTTTTCAATTCTTTTGGATATATACCAAAAGTGAAATTGCTGGGTCATATGGTAATCCCATTTTTATTTTTTGAGAAACTGCTGTACCATTTTTCATAGTGGTTGCACTGTTTTACATTCCCCAATGGTTCACAAAGGACCATACCCTTTACAACATTTGTTATTTTCTGTTTTGTTTTTTATAGTAGCTATCCTAACAGGTATCTCATTGCTGTTTTGATTTTCATTTCCTTAATGGTGATATTGTGAGTATTTCATGTGCTTACTGGCTATTTGTGTGTTTTCTTAGGAGACATGTCTATTCTAGTCCTTTGCTCATTTTAAAATTAATTCATCTGTTTTCTTGTTGTTGTTGGGTTGTAGGAGTTCTTTATATATTCTGGATCGCCAGAGTCCAGCCCCCGCAGGATCCAGGGAAACCCGAAGGAGAAACGGCGTCGGCGATTGTGATTGATATAGAGAGAGATAGATAAGAATGTTGTAGATAAGAAAATAGAGAATAGAAGAAAAGAGGCTGATGTTCCTTGGTTTATACAGAAAATCAATAAAGTCTCAAGACAAGAGACTTGCACCGTCTTTGTGAGGCCGCAGGTGCCCTCCCAGTCTTCCAAGGGAGTGAAGGCGCAGGGCGCCTTCCCGTTCAGGTCTTAGAAACCCAGGTGAATAAGTAAACACGGTGGACTTCTGTACTCCAGATGTGAACCAGCCTGAAAGAGAGAGTAAGAGGAGGAAAATGATTGACACGAGGAGATCAAGCTGCTTTGATGAGCGAGATTCATAGCTTTATTTTTAAATGGTACTTATATACTTTTTCTGTACAGAGAGGGAAATGAAAGATGCAAGGTCATACAGAGTCAGCCCAACATTCCAGCAGTTTTGCCCTTATCGAAACCAGGGTATTTCTGCATACCTTTTCCACAAATGATGTTGTGTACAGTATCTTCTGGCCTTGGAGGCTGTGAACATTTTATGACCCTCTTTTGATAAAGGCTGCTCAACCAGAAAACTTATTTTCCCTCAAAGTGTTTTTTCTTTATATTTCAAATCTATGTCAGCCTCAGAAAAATGCCAAACAAAGTTACCTTTTTCACAGAGCAAAGGTGCAATGAGTTACAAGAAAGAACCAATTAGCTCAAAAGTCTGATATGGTTAAATTCAAGGCTACACTTGTTTTTCTTAGATTCTCACTATGTTAACTAATGCATTCCCAGGTGCACAGTGGATAAGAGATGTGGGAACTTAGCAACAAGCATTGGCCCAATAATGAAATCCTACACCAGCACTAGTCTAATAACTTTTAACTCTTTTAAAGGCTCTATGTTTTAGGCTTCCCGTGCCCTGTCTCTTATACACATCTAGATGTGTATAAGAGACAGCCTCTAGGCTGATACAGAGCCCACCATTGACAAGCTGGCTGGACCTTCCTTGCCAGAGGAAAAGCAAGTTTGTCACTGAAATGCCAAGAGAATGTAATTTTACAAACCATAGGTTTGTAATGTCCCCAACTTCACTTCTCAAGGCTATGGAACAACTTTTTAAAATACACTTTGAACAGAAAACTTATCAGAGCTCTGGTGAAAAATTGATTGAAAGGTTAACTCTGTATCTCTGAGCTGTGCTTAGATGCTCAGTAGTGTCTGACTCTTTGCGACCCGGTGGACTGTAGCCCTCCAGGGGAGGAAGTCATCTTTTCATTAGGCTAATGAGAAACTGTAACGCAACTTCAGCAATTAATCATCTGACACAGGGAACATTTGACCCCTTAGAGGCCACAGAGTAACAAGACCCTGGATCCAGAAAGAGAAAGATTAACAAACAGAATGTGAGGCTCTTATTTCTTGGCAAACTCTTACTTCTTAAGAGTTGCTGATGAATCTCAAGGTCTCATGTAGGTTTGGGGAGTGAGTTTGTTGTGAAGATAAAAATGTATCTGCTGCTGCCTCTGAAGAAAATGGCAATAAATAATTAACTTTTTTTTTTTTTACCTCTAATTCTGATTGAAGGCAAATTTAGCTATAGCACAATTAGATTTTGGGGATTCCAGGAATTTTCTCAGAGGATTGTTTGAGATCTCTTCCAGCTAAGAACGAATGTTGACTGTGTCCTCTTGATCTCACCTGCTGCTGTGGCAGGTTAGTTGAGGTTAGTTATAACTGAAGGCATTTGACCTTTCTCTTAACCACACAGAGCTCTTAACCTGCTCTGCTAATCCACATTGAAAGAGCAGCTCACTTTTTTTTAACTTATTTTTTAATTGGTAGAAAATTGCTTTTACAATTTTGTGTAGGTTTCTTCCATACAACAATGCAAGTCAGTCATAATTTTACATATATCCCTTCCCTTCTGAGCCTCCTCCCCTCCCTGCACCCTACCATCTAGGCCATCACAGAGCGCTAGGCTGGGCTCCCTGTGTTATTTAGCAATTTCCCACTATTTCACTTCTACCTATTTTACTCATGCTGCTGCTGCTGCTGCTAAGTTGCTTCAGTCATGTCCGACTCTGTGCGACCCCATAGACGCCAGCCCACCAGGTTTCCCCATCTCTGAGATTCTCCAGGCAAGAACATTGGAGTGGGTTGCCATTTCCTTCTCCAACGCGTGAAAGTGAAAAGTGAAAGGGAAGTCGCTCAGTCGTGTCCAACTCTTAGCGACCCCATGGACTGCAGCCCACCAGGCTCCTTCGTCCATGGGATTCTCCAGGCAAGAGTACTGGAGTGGGGTGCCATCGCCTTCTTAATGGTGTATGTATGTCAATTTCCTGAGACCAATATTTGGCAGCAGGTTTCCGACATCATCATCCCAGGGTCCAGAGCAAAATTAGTGAGGCTGACTTTATCTGATCCATGCACACCTTTTGCATCTGTCTGCATCTTTCTGAGTACACAATCAGAATGTAGTCTTAAAACAAAATTTAAAAATTAAATTCATTCTGCTAACATTTATTGAACTCTTTCTGTGGACAAAGCACTTATTATAATAGAAACCAAAGTATAGAGCTTGCCATAGAGTAGATCAAGGGTAAGATGGAAATCTTTTAGGGAGAAGTTTTGCAGTCCTCACATTGATTGTTAAGAAACGATCTCTTGATGACTTCTCTGGCAGTTTAGTGGTTAAAACTTGTGCTTCCACTGCAGGGAGCACAGGTTCAATCCCTGGTCTGGGAACTAGATTCCACATGTCAAGCTGCAACAGCCAAAAAGAGAAAAGAAATATTTGCCTAAGGACCAGAGAGGCTCAGAGAACACGTACAAGCTGCTTCAACGTCAATCCTTGTTCCACCAGTTATGACACATCATGTGACCATGAGGAAGTTACTTAACCTTTCTGATCCCCAGCTTCATTGCCTTAAGTGTGAGGAAAACATTATATTCTAACTCCCAGGGTTACCACAAGAATTTACTGTAATAATTAAAGAAAAGCACTGAGCACACATTATCATTATTATTATTATCAGCGTTAGCATTACCTGGCCCAAAGCAAGGCAGACATGATTGTTCTAACTTAGGGATCAGCATGGATCAATCACAGACTTCTATGCTTTAGTTTTCTCATCTGTCTGATGGGCCAAGGTTATTTACCAATTCTTTATCTCTCAAGTCCTGTTTCTCACACTTGTAATAACATTGGGGTTTTGAAAAACCTGACCAGTATTTAACATGAGAAGTGCTCTTTGCATAGTTTCCTCAGGATGGAAACTGAGCAAATTAACTAAATTCATATCACTGAGTACCCTCAGCCACCTGCTTGTCAAACCATCCATGGTGACTTGAGAGAGAGAGAGGTAAGATCATTACTTTGGGGAACTTGGAATGTGCTTTTCATTCACCGGCTCATTACATTTGATTAGCAAATAGGCATTGCATTTCCCCCTTATTATGGTTGGCTAAGGAAATGTGGTTTCCCTGAAAGCTGCCTTTTACTATATACTCTTAACATCACTCAGAGTGTGATGAGAGGAGAGCAAGCAATAGCAGGCAGTAACAGTCTATGTGAACCTAAACACAGATGAGGAGTCATTTAGCTCCCATCAAATTTGAATGAAATCGAGCCCCTTGTATGTACAGAAACCACACATCCTGGACTGTCCCCAACATTCTTGATTTCAAATATTCTGTCCCATTTTTCCCATGAAGTCATTCATATTTGTCAGAGAACAGAATTGATTTTCAATTCAGAAAATATGAGAACTCTATTTCTAGACAACCTAATACACACGGAGCAACAGTCAGTCCTATTTCATCTGCAGCCTTGAATGCCAGTAATCTTCATTCACTGCTATACAGTTGATGTCCAAAAAAAAAAAAATCCACAAAGATTGAGATTTTAAAACCTGGCCAAGCATGGACATAGCAATGGAGCAGAAACCTTTGTTGCCGTGACCTTTGGAATAGATTAAATGCACTTTCCAAAAGCTTTCTAAAGTATCTAGTGAGAGAGAAAATCAAAAAGATGCAAGCACTATGCAAGGGCTTCTGTGAACTGGCCATTTGGGCTTCTTTTCTTGTGAACTGACTGGAGGAGAGAAAGTGACCCTTTGACTTCCTGTCAGTAGTCAGAATTTAAAGCCCATGTCTTCTCGTGGATAGTGATGACACCAAGAACCTGATCAAATGTAGCACTCTGAGTTGTTAACCTCTGGATAACTCATCAGAGAGCTGTTTCTTGAAGCTACCTAGAGGGACAGCTGGTCATTTTCTGAGGCAGTGGGGAATCCTGCCAAAACCTTAGCCACGACTGCATTCTTTGCACACTGACTCCAAAGACCTTGGTTCATCAAACATGAAATCAATGACAGCCATGATTTAGAGCTGAGAAAATATATTTGTTCTTAAAGACAGAGAGCTGCCTGCCATTTAAACAGATGTGGTATGCCAAGCTACCATTTGGATTTGGAAGAAATGTCACCATATCATAAAGTAAGTGATTTTTGCAACTTTTTGCAGAAGCCTGCAAATCAGGCTTCTCTGACCCGCAAGTTCTTGATTTCAGATGATCACTAACGCTCATATTTATCCCAAACAGCACTACTTACTCATTTACCGAAAAATGAAGCTGTTCAATTTCATCAACTTCTTTTTCCCATTTTTGGGAGACAGTAGAAAAAAATACCCAGTTTAGAATGACAAGACATATGTTTCTGACTGCCTTAGAGTATATTTTAATATCTTTAAAATTGGGACATCACTGCTTAAGAAATCTCCTAAAAATGGAATAAGAAGTTTAGTGTTCAGGCAACTTCTGGCTGCTGAGAAAATGAGGACTTGATGGTATTTGTGATATACATGTTTTAAATTATGTACTAGAAAGTTTGATTTTAAGTGACTTAAATGCTAAGGAATATTGAAAGGAAATGAGAGAAGATTTTTAAAGTTTAATCGAGCTATTTCTAGCTTTGTTTTATATAATCCATGATGGGACTAATTGAAGAGCTCGCTATCTATTTTCCTGTTTGGATTGAAGGAAAGAGGAAACTTAACTCAGAGGAAATTATTTGTGGATTACATAAAGAATGTCAATGATTTACCATTATGATTTTTGTGCAGACAACTAGCTGTACTATAACCAAGGTAAGTTATTCCGTCCTTTTAAAATTCTAAGTCTGCTTTATTTTACTGAATCTATAGCTTCCAGATCATTCCATTTAGGGATTAATAATATTTCTCATCTATAGCAATGGGGAGATTTTCGATAGACAAGTAACTAAGCTTCCATTCCATTTACTACTGGTCCAATTTTGACCTTGAAGTTGAGTTGCTGCATTTGGACTCCTGTTGCCTTTCTTCTGTGCCTAAGTAGAAGGGTCAGTGGTAGCCTGCTTCAGGGTTGGGGGCAAAGACTGTAGAAGTGTATGCATGGGACCATTTGAAGGAGGTCACCATTATCTTCAGTTCAGTGCAGTTCAGTCACTCAGTGCTGTGTGAGCATATGCAACCCATGGACTTCAGCACACCAGATCTCCATGTTCATCACCAACTCCCAGAGTTTACTCAAACTCATGTCCATTGAGTCAGTGATGCCATACAGCCATCTCATCTTCTGTCGTCCCCTTCTCCTCCCGCCTTCCATCTTTCCCAGCATCAGGGTCTTCTCTAATGAGTCAGTTCTTCACATCAGGTGGCCAAAATATTGGACTTCAGCTTCAGCATCAGTACTTCCAATGAATGTTCAGGGCTGATTTCCTTTAGAATTGACAGGCTGTATCTCCTTGCAGTCCACTGTGAAGAGTCTTCTCCAACACTGCAATTCAAAAGCATCAATTCTTCAGCATTCACCTTTCTTTATAGTCCAACTCTCACATCCATACATGACTACTCCAAAACCACAGTCTTGATTTGACAGACCTTTATTGGCAAAGTAATGTCTCCTCTTTTTAATATGCTGTCTAGGATGGTCATAACTTTCCTTCCAAGGAGCAAGAGTCTTTTAATTTCATGGCTGCAGTCACCATCTGCAGTGATTTTGGAGAAATAAAATCTGTCACTGTTTCCACTGCTTCCCCATCTATTTGTCTTGAAAAAAAAAAAAGTTCATAGTGATACAATAAGACATGTCCAAATTTAGCACAATTTGCTTTCTTTTCAGTATGGAAATGTGGATGTGTAAGAATCCTAGCCCCCTTTTCTTCCCACTATCCACTCAGTGCTTTACTGTGTGAGAACTCTTGCACAGGCAAACTCTGTTAACACCTGACAAACAGCTGACTTTTGGCAATCTCTCTGACCTAGGGATAAGTAAATTCAGTGGTGTGATCTACTCCTGAGTCATCAGACTCACAGAAGAGGCTCGTGCAGATCCTGAAGTGGGTTCAAGTGATACTAAAAGGAAGTTACACAGTTCTGGTTCCCTGGAGTGCGGGCTGGATGAAAAGCGTAGACGCCAAGTGGACATTTCCCCTTGGCCTCTCAGCTCCTTGCTCTACTGGGGAGAAGCTCAGCATATGAAGGGCCAGGCAAGAATTTCTAAGTCATGGGGTCCAGGGAAGAGTCCCCTGTTTGCTGAATCTGAAGGTGGTTTAGAAATATTGATCTTGATAATACTGATTTCAAGGCAGTGTTAAGAGTGGCGGGGGTGGGGGGAATGTGGGGTTGGAAGGAGAAATTAGAAACTACTAGACATTACTTTCTTTTTTTTTTTTTCCCCTATAAACAACTTTTATTTGGTATGAAGGTGAAAGTGAAGTCACTTGGTCATGTCTGACTCTGTGACCCCATGGACTATAACCCATCAGGCTCCTCNGTAAAGGGGGGGGGGGGGGGGGGGAATGTGGGGTTGGAAGGAGAAATTAGAAACTACTAGACATTACTTTCTTTTTTTTTTTTCCCCTATAAACAACTTTTATTTGGTATGAAGGTGAAAGTGAAGTCACTTGGTCATGTCTGACTCTGTGACCCCATGGACTATAACCCATCAGGCTCCTCCAACCATGGGATTTTCCAGGCAAGAATACTGGAGTGGATTGCCATTTCCTTCTTCATTTATTTGGTATAATGTACAATTAATAGCTTGTATTGATGTAGTTCAACTATAAATAAAAGACTTTGAAATAATATTCTACTGACGTTTTGAAAATCTTTTCACCAGAAGCTCAGTTTCTGCTCTGATGTCCTCCTGCTGCTCAAAAATATATACTAAGCTATATTGTTTAATATATATTTAACCGTGAGTGAAAGTATTGCCTTCAACATTTTGTTTGGCATAAATAAGCAGTGTTTTTAGGAAATCCTTTAATGCCGCTGTATAATCTGTCTGGTGCTTTTTTATAAAGGAGGGGAGAGGACTAGCATCATAAATGGAAGTTGATCAAAAGAGGATGCTTTTATAGGTACCGGTGAGAAAGATACAGTGGAGAACAGTGGTAAAATTTGATAGTGCATAATAGAGAAGGGACAGTACTGTTGAAATGATGTCCTTGAGTAGGTAGAGAGAAATGGGATAGAAGGAAAAGCAAGTAAATACAGAAGCAGATCGAGGTTAGGTGTGATGGTGATAGAGATTAAATGTTTCTTCTGGTTGCTTCTATTTCTCAGAGAAATAGCAGTCAAGAGTGGAACATGTGTTGGAGATACAAGAAAAAAAAGAAAAAGAATAAAATAGTGACCTACTTAACAGCTCTTATCTAAATAACCCCTTATATCAGTCATGCAATGCCACCCTCCACCTCTATTAAAGATGTATCAATAGCCATTCATGTACTCCAGATCACCAGAGAGCTTTTAGGAGTTGTCCTTAAATTCTTTGCAAATTTGGAGATTGCTAACCACTCATTCCTCTGAAGCCTCTCTCACTGTGGCTTTCACACTGTGACTATTATCCTTTTCTGACTTCACACCTTGTCTTCACTAAATTCTTTCTCTGTTACTCTTTTTTTAAGCCAGATTGTTTCATGTTTCTGTCTTTTAAATTCCCTGCTCCTGCTCCAGGCAATCTCGTTTTCTTTTTAGGGTTCAGTGATCAGGAGATGAACCCTGCAAACCCAAATGTTTACATCCACCTGAACCACCCCATCCTCTTCAATTTGTGGCGAGTCTTGCCGTTGTCAGTCACTAAGTTGCGTCAAACTCTTTGCAACCCTATGGACTGTAGCCCCATCTAAAGTATCTAGTGAGAGAGAAAATCAAAAAGATGCAAGCACTATGCAAGGGCTTCTGTGAACTGGCCATTTGGGCTTCTTTTCTTGTGAACTGACTGGAGGAGAGAAAGTGACCCTTTGACTTCCTGTCAGTAGTCAGAATTTAAAGCCCATGTCTTCTCGTGGATAGTGATGACACCAAGAACCTGATCAAATGTAGCACTCTGAGTTGTTAACCTCTGGATAACTCATCAGAGAGCTGTTTCTTGAAGCTACCTAGAGGGACAGCTGGTCATTTTCTGAGGCAGTGGGGAATCCTGCCAAAACCTTAGCCACGACTGCATTCTTTGCACACTGACTCCAAAGACCTTGGTTCATCAAACATGAAATCAATGACAGCCATGATTTAGAGCTGAGAAAATATATTTGTTCTTAAAGACAGAGAGCTGCCTGCCATTTAAACAGATGTGGTATGCCAAGCTACCATTTGGATTTGGAAGAAATGTCACCATATCATAAAGTAAGTGATTTTTGCAACTTTTTGCAGAAGCCTGCAAATCAGGCTTCTCTGACCCGCAAGTTCTTGATTTCAGATGATCACTAACGCTCATATTTATCCCAAACAGCACTACTTACTCATTTACCGAAAAATGAAGCTGTTCAATTTCATCAACTTCTTTTTCCCATTTTTGGGAGACAGTAGAAAAAAATACCCAGTTTAGAATGACAAGACATATGTTTCTGACTGCCTTAGAGTATATTTTAATATCTTTAAAATTGGGACATCACTGCTTAAGAAATCTCCTAAAAATGGAATAAGAAGTTTAGTGTTCAGGCAACTTCTGGCTGCTGAGAAAATGAGGACTTGATGGTATTTGTGATATACATGTTTTAAATTATGTACTAGAAAGTTTGATTTTAAGTGACTTAAATGCTAAGGAATATTGAAAGGAAATGAGAGAAGATTTTTAAAGTTTAATCGAGCTATTTCTAGCTTTGTTTTATATAATCCATGATGGGACTAATTGAAGAGCTCGCTATCTATTTTCCTGTTTGGATTGAAGGAAAGAGGAAACTTAACTCAGAGGAAATTATTTGTGGATTACATAAAGAATGTCAATGATTTACCATTATGATTTTTGTGCAGACAACTAGCTGTACTATAACCAAGGTAAGTTATTCCGTCCTTTTAAAATTCTAAGTCTGCTTTATTTTACTGAATCTATAGCTTCCAGATCATTCCATTTAGGGATTAATAATATTTCTCATCTATAGCAATGGGGAGATTTTCGATAGACAAGTAACTAAGCTTCCATTCCATTTACTACTGGTCCAATTTTGACCTTGAAGTTGAGTTGCTGCATTTGGACTCCTGTTGCCTTTCTTCTGTGCCTAAGTAGAAGGGTCAGTGGTAGCCTGCTTCAGGGTTGGGGGCAAAGACTGTAGAAGTGTATGCATGGGACCATTTGAAGGAGGTCACCATTATCTTCAGTTCAGTGCAGTTCAGTCACTCAGTGCTGTGTGAGCATATGCAACCCATGGACTTCAGCACACCAGATCTCCATGTTCATCACCAACTCCCAGAGTTTACTCAAACTCATGTCCATTGAGTCAGTGATGCCATACAGCCATCTCATCTTCTGTCGTCCCCTTCTCCTCCCGCCTTCCATCTTTCCCAGCATCAGGGTCTTCTCTAATGAGTCAGTTCTTCACATCAGGTGGCCAAAATATTGGACTTCAGCTTCAGCATCAGTACTTCCAATGAATGTTCAGGGCTGATTTCCTTTAGAATTGACAGGCTGTATCTCCTTGCAGTCCACTGTGAAGAGTCTTCTCCAACACTGCAATTCAAAAGCATCAATTCTTCAGCATTCACCTTTCTTTATAGTCCAACTCTCACATCCATACATGACTACTCCAAAACCACAGTCTTGATTTGACAGACCTTTATTGGCAAAGTAATGTCTCCTCTTTTTAATATGCTGTCTAGGATGGTCATAACTTTCCTTCCAAGGAGCAAGAGTCTTTTAATTTCATGGCTGCAGTCACCATCTGCAGTGATTTTGGAGAAATAAAATCTGTCACTGTTTCCACTGCTTCCCCATCTATTTGTCTTGAGTGATGGGACCAGATGCTATGATCTTAGTTTTCTGAATGTTGAGCTTTAAGCCAACTTTTTCACTCTCCTCTTTCACTTTCACCAAGATGCTCATTAGCTTTTCTTCACTTTCTGCCATAAGAGTGGTATCATTAAAACCTCTGAGGTTATTGATTTTTCTCCTGGCAATCATGATTCTAGCCTGTGCTTGATCCAGCCCAGCATTTCTCATGATGTACTCTGTATATAAGTTAAATAAGTAGGGTGACAATATACAGCCTTGACATATTTCTTTCCCTATTTAGAACCAGTCTGCTGTTCCATGTCCAGTTCTAACTGTTGCTTCCTGACCTGCATACAGATTTCTCAAGAGGCAAGTAAGAGGCAGGTTAGGTGGTCTGGTATTCCCATCTCTTTCAGAATGTTCCACAGTTGATTGTGATCCAAACAGTCAAAGGCTTTGGCATAGTCAATAAAGCAGAAATAGATGTTTTTCTGAAACTCTCTTGCTTTTTCCATGATCCAGCAGATGTTGGCAATTTGATCTCTGGTTCCTCTGCCTTTTCCAAAACCAGCTTGAACATCAGGGAGTTCACGGTTCATGTATTGCTAAAGCCTGGCTTGGAGAATTTTGAGCGTTACTTTACTAGCATGTGAGATGAGTGCAATTGTGCGGTAGTTTGAGCATTCTTTGGCATTGCCTTCCTTTCGGATTGGAATGAAAACTGACCTTTTCCAGTCCTGTGGCCACTGCTGAGTTTTCCAAATTTGCTGGCATATTGAGTGTAGCACTTTCACAGCATCATCTTTCAGGATTTGAAAGAGCTGAACTGGAATTCCATCACCTCCACTAGCTTTGTTTGTAGTGATGCTTTCTAAGGCCCACTTGACTTCACAGGCCAGAGCTGTGAATCCTGAAGGAAATAAGTCCTGAATATTCATTGGAAGGACTGATACTGAAGCTGAAAGTCCAATACTTTGGCCACCTGATGCAAAGAACTGACTCATTGGAAAAGACCCTGGTGCTAGGAAAGATTGAAGGCGGAAGGGGAAGGGGACGGCAGAGAATGAGATGGTTGTATGGCATCACTGACTCAATGAACATGAGTTTGAATAAACTCTGGGTCTTGGTAATGGACAGGGAGGCCTGGCGTGCTGCAGTCCATGGGGTTACAATGTGTTGGGTACAACTGATGTCTGAACTAAACTGAAGTTATGACTTTGTCCCTTATCTGGACCCTTGTTTTTCTAAGCTAGGATTCAGTCCTGCTTTTAACAATATCATTGGTTTACTAATGGATCAGAAATATTCGCCTTCAGTACCTATGGATATGAATCCATTTGGGATTAGTGTCTTTGTAAAGATAATTAAAGATCTCAAAATGAGACAATTCTGGATTTAGGGTAGGCCCTAAATCCAATGAGTGGTGTCCTTGTAAGAAAAAGGAGTGGGAGATTTGAAACATCCAGAGACACAGGAGAAGCACAAAGAGAAAGGCTATGTGAAGACAGAGGCAGAGATTGGAATGATGTGCCTATAAGCCAAGGCATGCGCGTCAAGGACCGCCAGTGCCAACCAGAGGCTAGGAGAGTGTCATGGAGCAGACTTCTCCTCAGATCCTCCAAAAGGAAGCAGTCCTACTGACACTTTCATTTCAGACTTCTGGCCTCCAGAACAATGAAGTTTCTACTGCTGTAAGCCACCATGCAGTAGTCATCTGTTATGGCAGCCCTAGGAAATTAATATAACCAATCACAAGGTGGGGGCACAAGTCTTCCAACGAACTCTTCACTTTGTAATTGGGACATGGCACCTTATGCCCAGAGCTCCTTGATATTAACCACATTGACATGTGTCTCTTCATATTTCCTGTCACACACTTGGCCTGCTTATCTCCACTACACCTAACTGCCAGCCCATTCTGGGCCTCACTGACAACAATATATCCTCTGGGCATCATGTTCCGACAGATGGCCAAGATTCCTACTGAGTCTATTGCCCAGTGGCTCAGTCCCACTGGGGGCATAGTTTGGCCTCAAGGAAGAAAAACAGAACAATTATATCTGAAATACAGAATATGGTTGGCTTACTTTATGACACTTTCCCTTCCCCAGTTTGGCCACTGGGGACCAGGAAAATGAGATCAAAATGACTGCTTGTTAATGGGATCTATGGGAGCAAAAACTTCAGAAGGAAGTGTGGAGAATGAAAAGAAATTATTAACATAGAAAATAATTGACATCTCTACTATCTTCTCCCTGGTCAATGTGTTGGTACTTGACTGATTCTTTTCACTAACAATGTTCTCATTAGGAAAATAATTTCTGCACTAGTCCTGAAATATGTCATTTGTTTCATGGGAAAAGATGACTGTCCTTTGCTAATTTCCCTTTTGTCATGGAGTTTACAACGTAGAGGAAACGGCATTCATCTCTCTCTCTCACACACACACATATGTAATCACAAGTTTAATTTCAAAATGGAAAGTTCAGAGTCTGAGTGAGGCATATACAGGACAAAGCTAGCTTAGAGAGATTCAGAATGTGCCAAACACAGAGAAAAGAAAGAGTAGAACATGCTTGAAGAAAAGAAAGAAGACCAATATTTCTGGTCTACCTTAGTAGTGGGGCTAAATCACCCCTAGAATAAAGGTGATACTAGATCTTTCCTTATGGAACTCAAAATAAGCCTGAAAAAGGACCACAAGTAACCTAACTGCCTAACAGAACAAAACAAAATCTAGATATTCAACAACATAAAAGTCACAATGGACAGGACCCAATCAACAAATGCAAAGATGTTGTAAAATAATAGGAACAGACTAAAAAATAATAAACATAATAAAATTGGCAGACAAGGCTGTGAAACACCTATTAGAAAAATGTTCAAGTATTTAAAGAAAAATATGAACATAGTGAGGGAGAAATGGAAGATACGTTTAGAACCAAATGGAATATCTAGAGAAGTGAAAATCCTGATGATGAAAGAGACTTATAAAGCAGGACCACTGATCACATGAGGAAGAGTTGTGCTGTATGAGGCTGGAGAGTTAGTTATACACGTAATTTCTGGAAGAACCTGAAAGCCATGGTATAGTTTGGAAATGAGCACGGGTTTTGTGGAAGCCATGGATATTAAGGGGAAAAATAGGGGTAGGGGACGGCTATCGTGGTGAGTTGAAAATGCGGTTCTTTCTCAGCTGGCTTTTCAGGAGTCCTAGACAGAAAAGAAAATGGAGCTATTTCTGCTTCTTATTTATAAATCAACAAACTGGCCCCACGTAGGAGGCTGAACTCAGAAAGACTTCATTGACAACTGGCACTTTGACAGTACTCTGGAGTGGAAACTAACAGGCGCACTTGTAACGGATATTCATTCAACATCTATTCAGTGTCTCATACAAGCCAGACATTGTTCTTGAACTTGAATAGAACTTTGAACAAAAGCATCTAAGGACTCTATCCTCATGGAGGTTATACGCATAACAGAAAAGAAGATGTTCACAGCTATTTTCTTGGTAAGAACTGTCTCAACAGAAGATAGCATTTCCACCCCAGGGTACAACAGTTTGTAGAGGCTATGAAGTGATGAGCATCATTTACTTTCTTAAATATTTAGAAAACTGATTGTTGCATTTAAATGGAATTTTAAAGCTTTGAAATTAGTGTTATCTTCTGAACTTGATAAACCATAATGCCATGTCTAAGTCACCATTTAAGAGGTTCAATTTTTATATGAACAAAAGATTAGATGATTTCAATTTTATTCAAGCCAAGTAAGTTTCACCTCTCCCCTGCAAATGAAGTATCATCTTCAATGGATCTTTGCTTTGCTTAGGCTTTTAGCTAACAGACAGTGCCTTTGTTTCAAGATATTGATTTTGATACTATTAAGTGACTGCAATTATATTGTCAATACGGTTTATGGTGAGATGTTTAAAATCTGTATGTTTCATTTGTAGATTTCTTGAATCGGACAAATCAAGATTAGATACAAATTTAGCTATAAGATTTTTCTAAAAGAAGCCATTTTGAAAACTTGCTTGTCTGTGATTCTTTTATTTTAAAAGTATCCTTGTTTAGAGTCTTATCTGATCAATCTCAATAAAAAGTTTGCAAAGTTATCCAAATTACTTAAATTCTTTCCAAACCCCTCAAATTCATGACAGTATCTTGGAAAGGGAAGACTTATCCAACTCTTAATTATGTAAGCTAATGGTAGCCTGCAGTGTTTGGAAAGTGATGAGGCACTCAGGCCAACTTCAGTAACATCAGGCTGTATATCAAGAGCCAAAAGTCATGACTAAGAATATCACTGATCAAAGAGGAGCTGGAAAAAAAAAAAAAAAAAAAAGGAGCTGAGACACCAATGACCATCATAAGTGACCCAATTTCTTATTCCCTGGGCCAGCACTGATTATTCTCTATTGGTTAACAAAATAAAAGAATGATCTTTGAAATAAAAGCTTCTGTTTTATTTTAAGCTCCTTTCTTCAGTTCAGTTCAGTTCAGTCGCTCAGTTGTTTCTGACCCTTTGCAATCCCATGACTGCAGCATGCCAGGCTTCCCTGGTCATCACCAACTCCTGGAGCCTACTCAAACTCATGTCCACCGAGTCAGTGATGCTATCCAATGATCTCATCTTCTGTCATGCCCTTCTCCTCCTGCCTTCAATCTTTCCCAACATCAGTGTCTTTTCCAATGAGTCAGTACTTCACATTAGTTGGCCAAAATATTGGAGTTTCAGCTTCAGCATCAGTCCTTCCAATGACTATTCAGGACTGATTTCCTTTAGAATTGACTGGTTAGATCTCCTTGAAGTCCAAGTGACTCTCAAGGGTCTTCTCTAACACCAGAGTTCAAAAGCATTATTCTTTGTTGCTCAGCTTTCTTTAGTGTCCAAATCTCACATCCAGACATGACCACTGGTAAAACCATAGCTTTGACTAGATTGACATTTGTTGGCAAAGAAATGCCTCTGATTTTTAATATGCTGTCTAGGTTGGTCATAACTTTTCTTCCAAGGAGCAAGCATCTTAATTTCATGGCTGCAGTCACCATCTGCAGTGATTTTGAAACCGAAAGAAATAAAGTCTGTTACTGTTTCCACTGTTTCCCCCATCTATTTGCCAAGAAGTAGTAGGACCAGATTGGATCACAATAAACTGTGGAAAATTCTGAAAGAGATGGAAATACCAGACCACCTGACCTGCCTCTTGAGAAACCTATATGCAGGTCAGGAAGCAACAGTTAGAACTGGACATGGAACAGACTGGTTCCAAATAGGAAAAGGAGTACGTCAAGGCTGTATATTGTCACTCTGCTTATTTAACTTATATGCAGAGTACATCATGAGAAACGGTCGGCTGGAAGAAGCACAAGCTGGAATCAAGATTGCCTGGAGAAATATCAATAACCTCAGATATGCAGATGACACCACCCTTATGGCAGAAAGTGAAGAGGAACTAAAAAGTCTCTTGATGAAAATGAAAGAGGAGAGTGAAAAAGTATGCTTATTTAACTTATATGCAGAGTACATCATGAGAAACGGTCGGCTGGAAGAAGCACAAGCTGGAATCAAGATTGCCTGGAGAAATATCAATAACCTCAGATATGCAGATGACACCACCCTTATGGCAGAAAGTGAAGAGGAACTAAAAAGTCTCTTGATGAAAATGAAAGAGGAGAGTGAAAAAGTTGACTTAAAGCTCAACATTTAGAAAATGAAGATCATGTCATCTGGTCCCATCACTTCATGGGAAATAGATGGGAAAACAGTGGAAACAGTGTCAGACTATTTTTGGGGGGGGGCTCCAAAATCACTGCAGATGGTGATTGCAGCCATGAAATTAAGAGATGCTTACTCCCTGGAAGGAAATTTATGACCAACCTAGACAGCATATTCAAAAGCAGAGACATTACTTTGCCCACAAAGGTCCATCTATTCAAGGCTATGGTTTTTCCAGTAGTCATGTATGGATGTGAGACTTGGACTGTGAAGAAAGCTGAGTGCCGAAGAATTGATGCTTTTGAACTGTGGTGTTGGAGAAGACTCTTGAGAGTCCCTTGGACTGCAAGGAGATCCAACCAGTCCATTCTAAAGGAGATCAGTTCTGGGTGTACTTTGGAAGGAATGATGCTAAAGCTGAAACTCCAGTACTTTGTCCACCTCATGCGAAGAGTTTACTCATTGGAAAGGACTCTGATGGGAGGGATTGAGGGCAGGAGAAGGGGACGACAGAGGATGAGATGGCTGGATGGCATCACCGATTCGATGGACGTGGGTTTGGGTGAACTCCAGGAGTTGGTGATGGACAGGGAGGCCTGGTGTGCTGTGATTCATGGGGTCACAAAGAGTCAGACATGACTGAGTGACTGAACTGAAATGAATAGGACCAGATGCCATGATCTTAGTTTTCTGAATGTTGAGTTTTAAGCCAATTTTTTTCACTCTCCTCTTTCACTTTCATCAAGAGACTCTTAGTTCTTCACTTTCTACCATAATGGTGGTATCATATGCATATATGAGGTTATTGATATTTCTCCCAGCAATCTTGATTCCAGCTTGTACTTCATCTAGCCAAGCATTTCACATGATATACTCTGCATATAAGTTAAATAAGCAGGGTGACAATATACAGCCTTCACGTATTCCTTTCCCAAATGGTACCAGTTCATTGTTCCATGTCTGGTTCTAACTGTTGTTTCCTGACCTGTATAAAGATTTCTCAGGAGGCAGCTAAGGTGGTCTGATATTCCCATCTCTTGAAGAATTTTCCATAGTTTGTTGTGATCCACACAGTCAAAGTCTTTGATGGAGTCAATAAACAGTAGATGGTTTTCTCGTGATCACTGGCTCTAGGTGATCACTCACCTAGAACCAGACATCCTGGAATGCGAAGTCAAGTGGGCCTTAGGAAGCATCACTATGAACAAAGCCAGTGGAGGTGATGGTATCCCAGCTGAGCTATTTCAAATCCTAAATGACGATGCTATGAAAGTGCTGCATTCAATATGCTAGCGAATTTGGAAAATTCAGCAGTGGCCACAGGACTGGAAAAGGTCAGTTTTCATTCCAATTCCAAAGAAAAGCAATGCCAAAGAACATTCCAACTCCCGTATAATTGCACTCATCTCACACATTAGCAAAGAAGTGCTCAAAATTCTCCACGCCATACTTCAACAGTATATGAACTGTGAACTTCCAGATGTTCAAGCTGGATTTAGTAAAGACAGAGGAACCAGAGATCGAAAGCCCCTTTCTTAGAAAACACCAAAGTTTCTATGATATTTTTGCTCTATGCTTTGTCTACCTCAAATTATCTGAGAATTTAAATTTAAGGGAGATTGTGTTGTGACCTGTGTGCCAGCAAGGGATAAACTAATACATTAATAATTGGAATATACTCCATTGTATTTTTCTATTCATTTTACTACTAATATACTCTAATGCTGCTTAATCTAACCAGTTCATGTTGGGAAAAATATCTAAAAAGGCATCAAGCTTCAGAGCTTGGTAAATAAATTGAGGCACAAAAGTTACTGCTAGAAACATGGTAAAAGAACCCACATTTTATCTTTGGAATGTTCCACATATTCCACCAAGGAAATCCTAAGCAAGAGCAGAAGTGTGGTGATATTATCACAAAATCATCTAGCCTTAATATTCCACATTTGCCCACAGACAAATAGCATCTCTCATCACCTGGGAGCTTATTAGAAATGCCGAGAAACTCAGGCCATGACCCAGACCTACTCAATCAGAATCTGCAGTTTAACAAGATCCCTAGGTGATTATTTGCACACTAGAATGGATACAGCACTGATCTACAGCAGATCTCTCAACCCTGGATGCACATTAGAAATACCTGAGGAGAGTTTAAAAAAAAAAAAAAATGCCAAGACAAGGTTCCTACTCTAGGGACTGAAGCCTAATGGATCAAATACTCACTAGATTTTTTAACTTGTATAACTGAGTGGATGAAATTTCCAGTCACCAAGTAGAAAAGAAACAAGAAAAATATGCTATGTGAAGGGTTTGGTTTTCACACGTTAGTTTATGGTGCTTATGGTACATACAAAAAGCTATGGTAAATGAATAAATGAATAGATATATAGATATAGATGGATGAATGGAATATTGATAAGAAAATTTTCGATAATGAACTCTTTTTTTTTTAATTTTATTTATTTTTTTATACTTTTTTTTTGTATTTATTTATTTTTTTTACACGAACTCCCAAACATGAACCCCCCTCCCACCTCCCACCCCACATCTTCCCTCCAGATCATCCCCATACACCAGAACTCTTAAGTTTCCATAAACATCTGTAGAGGTCTATAATGTAAGAGAGAGGTCGAGGAAAGACATACATATATGTAGAAATTTTGGCACTACTGAATGTAGAGGTGATAATGAAGGCATGGGAATAGATAAGAATAACTATCATCTAGTGCACTACTAGAAGTAGAAAAGTAAAGATCAAGAGTAGAATCTCAGGAACTTCCCTGATGATCCAGTGGTTAAGACTCTGAGCTTCCACTACAGGGGACTCAGGTTTGATTCCTGGTCAAGCAACTAAGATCCCACATGCTGTAGCACAGCAAAAAAAAAAGAAAGAAAGAAAAAAGAATAGGATCTCCTGCATCATCAACCTTTTTTTTTTTTTTTTTGCATCAACTTTTAAAGCATAGGCCAAGTAAGTTTAGCTCAATAATGAGATTAAAATACGGCATCTAGAAAAGAAGAGTAATCAAGAGGAAAGAGAATACACACTAAGGTTAAGAAACAGTTTCAAAAGAACATATGATATCAAATACTGCAGGACATCAGAAATTCAACAGGGTCCATTGCCTTTACCATCTAAGAATTAGCATATAAACTCAGCAAGACAGTGAATGTGTTGAAAGCCAGACTGTAGTTCACTGAGGAAGGAATGGAAAATGAGGCAGTGGAAAGACATAGTTTTCATTTTTCTTTCAAGAAGGTTGGCAGTAAAGGGGAAATATTATATACGGTAGTAGCTAGAAGAAGGTGTAGGATTTATAACACTAAGCTGCTTTTAGGGAGCTCAAAACTTTTCAGAGACTTGAATGATGGATCTACTAACTTCAGTGTTTCGAGAGTAAACCCCTATGCCTCATAAGCATATATATTTTTCATTATAAATGTTTATATTTCTGGTATATTATTGGAGAACAGAATTGCCTATTCAAACATGTTAGACACTGCTTTTATGTAGACACAGCTATTATAACATCACACACCAGAGATTAGTACAATTCTGTGGTCCCACATTTCTCAGTTCCTCTTAGTTTGGCCAATTAAATATTTAGATGAAAAGAAACATGATACTCAGATAATACCTCTATATAAACACTGTGGTTTAGTCATAACTTTTTACTACTTATAGCTGTGGGACTTAGAAAACTCTTATTTTGGTACAGCCTCCTCAATTGTAGTAGAAAAAATTTAGAAAATGAAAGGCAATAGGAAATTGTTTTAAAATCAATATTTATAAATAATTATCTCTAATTAGTGAGCTGGATTTGTATATTAATTGTTTATTAATTAGTTTCATTGATAATAATTAGTTTATTAATCAGTCCCCTGATTTCAAAAGGTTTAAGAATTCAAGTAACCTAAACACAAGAAGTATTATCGCCCAATATTGTGAGTTTGGAAACTGAAGAAAAGGATGACAAGGCCTAGAACATAGGTGACAACTTGAAGAATAATGAAAGGTTACTTCTTTCTTACTTTTAAAGTAGGATCAAACATACATGTCCTTTCAAACTCTAGGAATCAATTCAATGTTCAATAAAATAATGTACACTGGGAGTGGGGACTTAGTGTTTAATAGGGACAGAGTTTCAGTTTAGGAAATGGTAAGATTTGGGCCGTGGAATAGCTCCTCTAGCCCTCCTGCGCCCGCGCAGCCACTGCTCCTTGGCAGTGGGGTTGCTCCTCCTGGCCTCCGCCCCTGACCTCAGGAGTGGGGTAGCTCCTCTCCACTGCTCCAGCGCTGTCGCAGCCTGGCACTCTCAGCTGCCGCCCTTGACCTTGGGCGCTGGAGAGCTCCACCTGGCTGTCACCCCTGACCTCGGTCGTGGGATAGCTCCTCTTGGTCACCGCCCCTCAGCCAAGGGGTCCTCCCAGCTTCTGCCCCTGACCTCGGACATAGGGTAGCTCCACTCGGCCACGCTTGTGCACCGTCGCAGCAGAGGAACCAGAGATAAATTGCCAACATCCACTGGATCATCCAGAAAGCAAGAGAGTTCCAGAAAAATCTATTTCTGCTTTATTGACTGCCAAAGTCTTTGACTGTGTGGGTCATAATAAATGGAAAATTCTGAAAGAGATGGGAATACCAGACCACCTGACCTGCCTCTTGAGAAACCTATATGCAGGTCAGGAAGCAACAGTTAGAACTGGACAAGGAACAACAGACTGGTTCCAAATAGGAAAAGGAGTACATCAAGGCTGTATATTGTCACCCTACTTCAGTTCACTTCAGTTCAGTTGCTCAGTCGTGTTTGACTCTTTGCGACCCCATGAATCGCAGCACACCAGGCCTCCCTGTCCATCACCAACTCCCGGAGTTCACTCAGACTCACGTCCATCGAGTCAGTGATGCCANTGTATCAACTTTGGCCCCCTTTCTGTGACTCATGCAACATGACTCTTAATCTGGCTATTTCCTCCTCCCCCTGTACCACCCAAAGCACGTGAAAGCTGAAAACAGTCACAGAGTCATTACTTTCCCAACATTAACCCCCGTTCCTTTGTTACTCTTGTTTGTTGTAGTTTCTGGTTTCTGCATGCATATGGGTTAGAGGGATGTGACTGACTGCTTGAGGGGAACAGGAAGGGAAATGAATCCGTTTCGATAACTGTGCATTCTTCTCACCTTTTATTGTGCTAGCTAAAGAATCATTTCACATCTTCCCTGAATTATCCTTTCCCTGCCAAGTTGTTAAATGGTTTCTCTGCCTATTCAACCCTACTTAAATTTCTAGCAAAGTTCTGAACTGGAAAATGATACTCTTGAAGAATGTAAAATATAGTTAGGGCAATACTACAAGTATACCAAAAAAGCACTATGGTACACAAGGCTTATGGTTAATGTCAAAAGAATTGCATGCGCACACACACACACACACACACACACACACAGGATTTAAGGAGCTCAGAGGAGAGAGCTATGGCTTTTACATGCTTTTATATATAAGAAATGTGATATGACAAAGTTATGATTTTAGTTGTCCATTCAATTATAGATAGGATTTTAAATAAAATGCATTCAGAACACAGTATAGAAAAATGAAAGAACATGTAATTTGTAGGCAGTCATGCCATTCTCTTGGTAGTTGTGTCATCTTGTACAAACTTCTTAATATTTAAGGACTGAGAGATTTACAACTTTCTTTTCTCAGTTTTAATATTTTTTAATTGAAGTATAGTTGATTTATAATGTTGTATTAATTTCTTCTATAAAAGATTCAGTTATACATATATATATATATATTCTTTAGTATTCTTCCTATCATGGTCTATCATAGGATATTGAATAGAGTTCCCTGTGCTATACAGTAGGGCCTTGTTAATTCATTTCATATATAAAAGCTTAGATCTGCTAACCCCAGCCTCCCACTCATATCCCTCTTCCAACTCCCTCCCCGCTTGGAAACCACCAGTCTGTTCCCTGTATTCGTGAGACTGTTTCACAGGCAGGTTCACTTGTGTCATATTTTAGATTCCACATGGTATTTGTCTTTCTCTTTCTGACATGACTTAGTATTATCATCTCTAGTTGCATTCACATTGCTGTAAAGGGCATTATTTCATTCTTTTTTTATGATGGAGTAGTCTTTGATTGGACTCCCCTTGTAGCTCAGCTGGTAAAGAATCCACCTGCAATGTAGGATACCCTGGTTCAATTCCTGGGTCAGAAAGCTACCCTGGAGAAGGGATATGCTATCCACTCCAGTATTCTTGTGCTTCCCTAGTGGCTCAGACAGTGAAGAATCTGCCTGAGACGTGGGAGACCTGGGTTCCATCCCTGGGTTGAGAAGATCTCCTGGAGGAGAGTATGGCAACACACTCCAGTGTTACTGCCTGGTGAATTCCATGGACCGAGGAGCCGGGCAGGTCACAGTCCATGGGATCACAAAGAGTCGGGCATGACTGAGAAACTTTCACTAGTAGTCCGTTGTACATATGTACTGCTTCTTTATCCATTCATCTGTTGATGGACATGTAAGTCATTTTCCTGTTTTGGCTATTGTAACCAGTGCTGCTGTGAACATAGGGTTGCAGGTGCATTCATCTTTTCGAATTGTAGTTTTGTCTGGAGATATGCCCAGGAGTGGGATTGCTGGCTCATACAGCAATTGGTCTTTTAGTTTTATGAAGAACCTCCCACAGTTTTATGAGGAACACTGCCTCCCACAATGGCTACATCAACTTACCTTCCCACCAACAGTTGTAGGAAGGTTCCCCTTTCTCCACACCCTCTCTAGCATTTGCTATTTGTAGATTCTTTGATGCTGGCCATTCTGTACCTCATGGAGATTTTTATTTGCCTTTCTCTAATTATTAGCAATGTTGAGCATTTTTCATATGCCTGTTGGCCATCTATATTTCTTCTTTGGAGATATGTCTGTTTAGATCTTTGGCCTATTTTTCATTTGTGTTGTTTCTCTTTTTTTTTGTTGCTGTTTCTTTTCAATTTGTGTTTTCTTTTTCTTTTTTTTTTTTATGCCTGGAGAATCCCAGGGACGGGGAAGCCTCATGGGCTGCCGTCTATGGGGTCGCACAGAGTCGGACATGACTGAAGCGATTTAGTAGCAGCAGCAGCTGCAGGATGATATCAGCTGGCTTGGAAGAAAAGGAAATAGAAATAAATGATCAAATCAATCTATTATAGTACTTAAAATATTAGAAAATAAGGATAATAATTAGGACATTAAATGTAGGAAAGTCATTTTAAAATAATGTACAAACACAAGAACTATGACCTAGAAAAAAGTAATAGGTGCTTGATGAAAAGAGGAAGAAAAAAATGAAAATTTGATGCAGTGAAAGGAACACCTTTTTTGGAGTCAGAGTCAGGCTCAAAATCCTGCCTTCACTCTTTTTGTGAATTTAGTCATATACCTAATCTTCCTGAGCCTCAGTTAGTCCATTTGTAAAATAAGAATAATGTACCAGTGATTTTGCTGTGCAGTTTTAGTGTGATGGGAGACTAAAGCATTTTACATTATGAATTGAGATTATGATAGAATGTATAAACAGGATTTGACATAGAAAATAAGAACGACATATTTACAAAAAAGGACAACATATTTTCAGTAGAAAATAAGAAGATTAACATTTTATTTGTCTAATTTGCTCCAAAATCAGGTTTCCTTTAGAGAACATATGATAGGCTCTTGAAAGTTCATGATTAGTACTCAAGAGAGACACTTACTTTATTTTGAAAATGGAGAGTATTTTAGAAATATGGAAAAGAAACCTAGGCCTGGTATGACACCATCTTGTGAGGTTTTTGAACATACAGTTCTCCATTCCTGAGTTCAGATCTTGATGAAATCTTATTTAGACTGTGGTAACAGGCTTCAGCAATACGTGAACCTTGAAATTCCTGATGTTCAAGCTGGTTTTAGAAAAGGCAGAGGAACCAGAGATCAAATTGCCAACATCCGCTGGATCATCAAAAAAGCAAGAGAGTTCCAGAAAAACATCTATTTCTGCTTTATTGACTATGCCAAAGCCTTTAACTGTGTGGATCACAATAAACTGTGGAAAATTCTAAAAGAGATGGGAATACCAGACCACCTAACCAGCCTCTTGAGAAACCTATATGCAGGTCAGGAAGCAACAGTTAGAACTGGACATGGAACAACAGACTGGTTCCAAGTAGGAAAAGGAGTACGTCAAGGCTGTATATTGCATAGGGCATCGCGGACTCGATGGACGTGAGTCTGAGTGAACTCGAGTTGGTGATGGACAGGGAGGCTTGGTGTGCTGCGATTCATGGGGTCGCAAAGAGTCAGACACGACTCAGCGACTGAACTGAACTGAATAGGCTTCTCCAGTGGCTCACTGGTAAAGAATCTGCCTGCCAATGCAGGAGACACGGATTCAGTCCCTGGGCCAGGAAGATCCTCTGAGGAAGGAAATGGCTACCCACTCTTATATTTGTGCTTGGGAAATCCCATGGACAAAGGAGCCTGGTGGGCTAAAAGTCCATGGGGTCACAAAAGGCTTGGGCATGACCTAGTGACAGCATGAGCATGAATAGTTTCCCTAGTTTGTGCTGTTGCCTCTCCTAAAAATATTAAATATATTTAGATAAATATATTCTCTTAAACCTACTTTGAAAATCTCTCCTGATTTGGGGGACTTGACGTTTTTATTCTCTGCTGTGTGGGTCCATTGTAACCAGTTAGTCTCAGCTCTTACCACATTGCCAGAAGTGCTTTGTTGTTCAAGGTAAAGTCTCCTGGGACTTTTCAGCCTTCCTCACAACAAACTCTTTGCGCTCTCTCTCTGTGCACTAAAGATTTCTCTATGCGAAATGTTATCAGGAATCCCATACATGTCCAGGATATCAAAGTTGTACTCATTTAAAAATGGGAAATACGGTCTACGTAAATTAGAAAATTTCTTGAAGGTACGTGTAGATCTAGTTGGTAGGGTACTGGACTTAGATTGCTATGTGCTGACTCAAACAGTTTGGGTCAGATGAAAACCAAGTGAGAATCAGGCTATCCTTCCTCTTTCTTAGCTTTAAAAATAGTGCAAATCCAAACGTTTCCCATTAAGGGCAGCAATGGATGATTGACAGAGTATAGAAAAGGCTTTTTAAACTCACCGTAGTATTAGCCTAGAATGGGAAGCTGGCATTACTGAATAATCATTAACTTATTTTTATTTGATCTGAGGCCATTCCTTTTAAAGAGAGTTGCCTTAGTTTGAAGTGAGTGAAAACATTATTTGCGCCATCCTACCTCCCCTCAAAGTTCTCTCTTCGGTCTTTTGGTACATTCTTCCTTGAAAGCTCAGAGGCTGCCCAGCACTTCCCATTTTGTGAATGTCACATTTCCTTCAAAGCCACCCACTAAACAAAATGTCATAATTCAGGCCTATTCTACCCTCTGAAGAGCAAGTTGTGAAAGCTATCTTAGTAAGCAGTGCAGGGAAACAGAGCGTTGAGCAACTCAATGAGCTTAAATCTTATCTAAAAATGAAGACATTAAAATCTGTTGTCACAAGTAAATGGACTAACAACACATGGGAGAATATTCCAAGAGTGCCTTGCACATGACAGTTAAAACATTATATCTTTCTTGGTCCTGAGCCAAAAAGAGGTGTTGTGATAGCATTCACCTAAGTAACCAGTAATGACAATATCTCTAGCATAATTTTTGATCCTGTGGGTAGCCCAATGGTCCTGTTTGCTAGGACTGTAAACAGATACTCCTGTGGATTCTCTGTGGGTGCCACCTACACCCTCCTTCAGGACTGATCCCCACTTACTAGAACATTGATGCCTGATAACTGAGTGTTCTCTGTTCTCCAAAAATTTCCCTTTAGCTGAAAATACCTGCCTCAGGTAAGAAAGTAAATGCCAAACGATGTTCAAGATACTACACAATTGCATTCATTTCACACACTAGCAGAGTAATGCTTGAAATTCTCCAAGCTAGGCTTCAACAGTATATGTACTGAGAACTTCCAGATGTTCAAACTGGATTTAGAAAAGGCAGAGGAATCAGAGATCAAATTGCCAACATCCATTGGATCGTAGAAAAGGCAAGAGGATTCCAGAAAAACATCTACTTCTGCTATATTGAAAACACGAAAGCCTTTGACTGTGTGGCTCACAACAAACTGTGGAAGAGTCTTCAAGAGATGGGAGTACCACACCACATTACCTGCCTCCTGCGAAACCTATATTCAGGTCAAGAAGCAACAGTTAGAACAGGACATGCAACAACGGATTGGTTCCAAATTGGGAAAGGAATACATCAAGGCTATATATTGTCACCCTTCTTATTTAATTTATATGCAGAGTACATCAAGTGAAATGCTTGGCTAGATGAAGCACAGGCTGGAATCAGGATTGCAGGGAGAAATATTGATAACCTCAGATATGCAGGTGACACCACCCTGATGGCAGAAAGTGAAGAGGAATTAAAGAGTCTCTTGATGAAAGTGAAAGAGGTGAGTGAAAAAGCTGGCTTAAAACTTACCATTCACAAAACTAAGATCATGGCATCTGGTCTCATCACTTCATGACAAATAGATGGGGAAACAATGCAAACAGTGACAGACTTTATTTTCTTGGGCTCTAAAAATCACTGCAGATGGTGACTGCAGCCATGAAATTAAAAAACACTTGCTCCTTTGATGTAAAGTTATGACAAACCTAGACAGTGTATTAAAAAGCAGAGGCATCATTTTGCTGACAAAGGTTCATATAGTCAAAGCTATGGCTTTTCCAGTAGTCGTATATGGATAAAGAAGGCTGAGTGCTGAAGAATTGATGCTTTTGAACTGCGGTATTGGAGAAGACTCTTGAGAGCCTCTTGGACTGCTAGGAGATCAAACCAGTCAATCCTAAAGGAAATCAGTGCTGAATATTCATTGGAAGGATTGATACTGAAAAAGCTGAAGCTCCAATATTTTGGCCACCTGATGCAAAGAGCTGACTCACTGGAAAAGACCCTGATGGGCAAGAGGAGAAGAGGACGGCAGAGCACAAAATGGTGGGATGGCATCACTGACCCAGTGGACATGAGTTTGACCAAGCTCCTAGAGATGGTGATGGACACGGAAGCCTGGTGTGCTTCAGTCCATGAGGTCACAAAGAGTTGGACACAACTGAGCGACTGAATAACAACAGGTAAGTTCACATGCCTCCAAGAGAACTGATCTGAATTCAATGACTGGTGCCTCAAATCAGCACAAATCCAAAGGACCTTGTTCTTTCCAGGGATCCCTATAGGGTTATCTGAGACCTTATTATTACTTCACAGCAGTCTACCTTCTCTCTCTGCCTATTGTGCTATTTTCACGTCCCTCACCAATGTTGATCTTGGGGGCACTCCCTAATGAGCTTCCTTTACAATAGTCTGTTTCAGAGTTAGCTCCCAGGGAAGCACACCAAGTAATGTTTTCCAAGACAAAACAGGCTCCCACCACCACCCCACCTTCCAGCAGGTCTGTCATTCACACTGTCGTTTGCGTGCAGAATAGCACCATTCAGTTTCATCAAGGAAGGCATTGCTATCACTCATTTCACTTTATTCCTACATCCAAGGAAACACAGACACTTCATTTTTTAAAATATACTTTATTTTTAGAGACGTTTCAGGCTTACTGCAAAATTGAACAGAAGGTACAGATGTTTTCCCTATCCCCTCCTCCCCAAACTCATTATCATCAGCATGCCCCACCAGGGTAGAGCATTTGCTATAATTTTGAACCTAGATTGACACACCACTGTTACCCAAAGTCCATTGTTCACATTAGGGTTCATTGTTGGTGTTGGATAATTGTGTAAGGACATGTATCCCATCATACTTTGTATGATATTAGAGTAGTTTCACTGCCCTGAAAATCCTGTGTTCCACCCAGACATCCCTTCCTCCCCACTAACCCTTGGCAACCACTGAGCTTTTTACTATCTCCACGGTTTTGCTTTTTCCAGAATATCCTATAGTTGAAATCATACAGTATGTGGCCTTTGCAGACTGGCTTGTTTTACTTAGCAATATATATTTAAGCTTCTTCCATGTCTTTTATGGCCTGATAGTGCATTGCTTTTTAGCACTGAAAAATATTTCATTGTCTGGATATACCACAGTTTCCTTTTCTGTCACTCATTGAAGGACATCTTGGTTGCTTTCAAATTGTGGCAATTATGAATAAAGCTGCAATAAACATTTATGCCTGGTTTTTATGTGGACATATATCAGAAACTCCTTTGAACAAATACCAAGGAGCATGATTGCTGGTTTATATGGTATGAGTATGTTTAGTTTTGTAGAAATCAGCAAAATGTCTTCCAAAATGGCTGTGCCATTTTTCTTTCCCGCCACCCATGGATGAGAGTTCCTGTTGCTCCATATCCTTGCTCGCATCTGGTTTTGTCAGTTCCAGATTTTGTGACTGTTCTCATAAGTGTGTAATAGAATCTCATTGTTTTAATTTGCTTTTGCCAGATGACATATTATGTGGAGCATCTTTTCATAGATTTGTTTGCCATCTGTAGAGAAAGAAAGTGAAAGTTGCTCAGTTGTGTCCAACTGTTTGTGATCCCATGGACTATACAGTCCATGAAATTCTCCAGGTCAGAATACTGGAGTAGGTAGCCTTACCCTTCTCCAGGGGATCTTCCCAACCCAGGGATCGAACCCAGGTCTCCTGTATTGAGGGCAGATTCTTTACCAGCTGAGCCACAAGGGAAGCCATCTGTATATCCTTTTGTAAAGTGGAATATAGTTGATTTACAATGTTGTGTTACTTTCTTCTGTATAGCACGGTAAATCAGTTACATGTATATAAGTATATCCACTCTTCTTTAGATTTTTTTCCCATATAGGTCATTACATAGTATTGAGTAGAGATCCCTGTGTTATATAGTAAGTTCTTATTAGTTGTCTGTTTTATATATGGTAGTGTACATATGTCAATATCAGACTCCCAGCTTACCCCTTCCCCCTGCCCCAGTAATCATAGGATTGAGGTCTGTATCTGTAACTCTATTTCTGTTTTGTAAATAAGTTCATTTGTACCACTTTAAAAAATTCCACTTATAAGCAATATCTTACAGCATTTGTCCTTCTCTATCTGACTTACCTCACTCGTTGTTACAATCTCTAGGTCCATCCATTTTGCTGTAAATGGCACTACTTTGTTCTTTTTCATGCCTTAGTAATATCCCATTGTATGTGTATGCATCTTCTTTATCCATTCCTCTGTTGATGGGCGTTTAGGTTGCTTCCATGTCTTGGTATTATAAATAGTGCTGCAAGGAACATTAGGATGCATGTATCATTTTAAATTAGGTCTAGACTCTCAGTTTTATCTAAGTTATCACATTTGTGGTCACAGAGCTGTTCCTTCTAATATCAGTGGGGAAACTGTAATGATGTTCTTTTTTTATTTCTAACATTAGTAATTTGTGTATACTTTTTTCTTAGTTAGCCTATCTAGAGGCCTATTGACTTTACTATCTTTTTAACCAGCTTACAGTTCTTTTGATTTTTCTCTATTTGATTTCTTATTTTCAGTAGTATTGATTTCTGCTATGATTTTTATAATTTATTTCCTACTGCTTATTTGTATTTATTTTTCTCTCCTTTTTCTGGTTTCCCAGGGTGGAAGTTTAGATGATTGATTTTAGATCTTTTTTCCTAACACATGCATTCAATGCTACAAATTATCTTCTGAGCACTACTTTCACTGCACTCCACACATTTTGATAAGCTTCATGTTTATTAAGTTAAAATATTTTTTAAAATTTCTCTTGAGATTTCTTCTTTTACCCACGTGTTATTTACAAGTATGCTGTTTAATATACAAGTATTTGGCCTAATTTCCACTATCGTTTTGTTATTGATGTCTATTTTAATTCCACTGCGGTCTGAGAGAAGATACTGTGTGATTTCTACTCTTTTATATTCATGAAGGTATGTTTTATGGCCTATTTTAGCAAATATTCCAATATTTAGGAAGCAAACTAAATGCCCATCAACAGAGGAATGGATAAAGAAGATGCATACATATACAATGGGATATTACTAAGACATGAAAAACAACAAAATAGTGCCATTTACAGCAAAATGGATGGACCTAGAGATTGTAACAATGAGTGAGGTAAGTCAGATAGAGAAGGACAAACACTGTAAGGTATTGCTTATAAGTGGAATTTTTTAAAGTGGTACAAATGAACTTATTTACAAAACAGAAATAGAGTTATAGAATGTGGCCTATTTGGGCAAATATTCCATGTCAACATGAGAAGATTGTGCATTCTGCTGTTGTTGGGTGAAGTAGCCTGTAGATATCTGTTATACCCAGTTGATGGGTGGTATCATTGGTTCAGCTATGTCCTTATTGATTTTCTGCCTGCTCGATCTATTTTTTATAGAGAGGTATTGAAATCTGCAACTATGATAGTACATTCATCTATTTGTTCTTACAGTTCTATCAGTACCCTATCCCCGCCATTTCGCTGTTGGGTAAATACCACTTAGGGATTACTGTCTTTTGGGAGAGTGATGTCTTTATCATCATGTAATGTCTCTTTATTATTATCTTCCCTTCAATTTTGCATGATAATTCCTCTGAGAACAGAATTCTAGGTTGGTGGATTTTTTTTTTCTCTTAGTAGGTAAAGAGTTTTATTTGCTTCTGGCTTTTTTTCAGGGATCTACCCTTTATCTCTGATTTTCTGGACTTTGAATATTTTAGGTATTTTAGGTATATACTTTGAGTATTTTTAGGTATGATTTTGGTTTGATTTGTTTTGTTCTATTTGTATTTATCCTGCCTGGTACTCTCCAAGCTTTCTGGATCTGTGGCTTGACATCAGACATTGACTGGGGGAAATTTTCAGTCATTATTTTCTCAAATATTGCTTCTGCTCCTTTCTTCTCCTTCTGGCACTCCACCACACACATATTATGCCTTCTGGACTTGTCCCACAGTTCTGGAGTGTTCTGTCCTGCTTTTATTCATTGTTTTTCTCCTTTTTCAGTTGTTTAAGATTTCTGTTTCGATATCTTCAAGCTCAGAAATGTTTTCCTCAGCTCTGTATAGTCTACTAAGTCATCAAAGACACTCCTCATTTCTGTTACAGTATTTTTGTTCCCTGGCACTTCTTTTTGATTCTTTCTTAGAATCTGTATATCTCTGTATGTGTTACCCATCTGTTTTCGCATGCTTTCTACTTCATTACCTCAGGATCTTAATCATGTCTGCTTTCAGTTCCCAGTATGAAGACATTCTTGCTATACTTGAGTCTGGTTTCTGGTGCTGGCTCTATCTCTTCAAACTGGGCTTTTTGCCTCTAAGTAGGCCTTGTAATTTTACCAAATAAAAGGAGCTGCTGTAATGGGCTTTTACTAATGTGAGGATAAGGTGTGGCGGGGGAAGGGAAGCATTCTGCATTCCTGCAGGTCGGTCCCAGTTTAGTGAGTCTGTGCTTCTGGACTGAGCTTTACAAATGTGTCTCAGTCCTCTTGCCTCCACCAGCTTGGAACAGGGTGTCTGTAGTGGGATGGAGTTGGGTATTTTCTCTTCTCCCACTTTAGCTGGGCTCTGATATATTCCCAGCAGATCAGGCTGTGGTTAAGTGGTTTCTGGTAAGGACTTTGCTCGTGGTCCTCCGGTTAAGATTCTGGGCTTTCACTGCAGGGGCAAGGGCTCCATCACTGGTCAGGGGACCCCCATAAGTCGTGCAGCACAGCGAAAAAAAAAAAAAAAAAGGGTTTCTGCTGAGGGCAGACCCTGTTAAGAAGAATAGAGAACTCTGGCATGTTTCAAAATAGTTCCTCTGAGCAAATTTTTTGCTGATCTTCACTGTGAGAACCTGCTTGAACTCCAGGAGATAAAAGTTGATAAAAGTATGGGAACCCACCTCTGATCAAGTCCCCTTGGAATTTTAAACACTCAGACTTGTCCACATTGAGCCTCTGGCAATTTGTCAGTTACAGTTCAGGATTTCTACCCTGGCTCTGGTTCCCGCAGAGGTTTTTGCTCTGGTAAGTTGTGATTCTTTGTATTTGTCTTTATGTTTCTACAATTTGGTGATGAGAAAGCAATTTTCTCTGTGACCTTCCTTCTCTTAGGTTTCTAAAAAGAGTTGTTGATTTTACAGTTTGCTCAGCTTTTTACTTGTTAGGATTCAGTGGTGACTTCCAAGCTCCCTACATTCGAACCAGAAATTGAAAGTTGAGTTTGCGTTCTTAACTGAAATTTCTCACAAACTTGTGACTCCTTTTCATTCATATTTCCTCTGCTTTTGTTTCTTATCTCTTCTCTGACTTACTGTAATAGCACAGTAATTGGTGCCAAATTTTTCTCATGATTCTTCTTCAGTGCATTTTAAATGTATTAGTATAGATCCATGTACAGAGTTTTAATATTCCATGAATTTAATATTCCGTAAATTTCCCTAGGTCCCACAAGGACACACTTGTGACTTATAATAATTTTGAAGACAGAAGATTCTTAGATTGTTTGTTCAAAGGGTCTTTAACAAAATAAAATTATCCAGAAATATAAAACTTTTAAATGACTTTAGCTAGCTTTTTTGAAGGATGATTATATTACCATAAAACCAAAGTTATTTAAGTTGGTATTACTCTTTCTGCTTTGCAGGGAATGAGTTGAAGATTGTTCCTTAAACCAGATCTTGCTACGAATTAGGGTAGAAGGTCATGAGGACTTGGATGTATAGGATGGGTCTGGAAATGATGACAGCAAATGGGAGAAACTGGACAGAATAAATAAACTCGAAGCCCAAATGACAACAGTAGATTTCCAGTTTAGTGAGGAGTGGACTTCCTAAGTTCATCTGTTCCTGAACATAATTGACCTTTTTATCACTCATTTTATCATCTTCCTTCACCTGTAACATTCTGAATATTCTCTGAGAAAAATAAATACATGATTTTGCCTGGGATAACAGTTATTCTAAGAAAATCATAGGTGGGAAATAAATTAACTGTAACAGGTACAATATATCTTACTGTAGGGAAGATGAACGCACACACTCACTCATTCACTCACTCATTCACTTAGGCTGCCAGATAAACAGCCTGCTTGACTTGGCTACTCAGTTCAAATGCAGCAGTCAGTTTTCCGCAGTGCACAGGACTCTTCAGGATGCAGCGTCTCCTTGACCTCCCAGGCACTTTTCTTGTTACCGCACCACACCCCTAGTCATACTAAGCATCTTAACCTCCACAGATGTGACCTTCTTTCTCTGAACTTCGGGGATTTTGCACAAATTTCTTCCTCTGTCTTGAATTTTCTTACTACTTTAAACTTCTCCAATTTGGATAGCTCCTCTAATCCATCAAGTGTTAAATTTAATATCTTATCCTCTTAAAAGTGAAAACCAAATACCTTCTATTCCAGTACATGAGGCCAGGTATTCTTCCTGTCACTCTTGGCTTATCTAGCTCATAGTATTCAACAACACATGAAACTTAATCATTCCATTTTTAATTCCTCAAATGCAGTTCCAAAATAACTAGGGGAGATGATAAGTATTACTTAACTGTTCTAGTCTCAGATCTTGACATACTGCCTGATTGGTGGTAGGCATTCAAATTTTGTTGACAGAATGAGTGATTTCTGTGTTATAAGGACCATTCTTTTGGCTAACTTGATAGAATTGAATTGTTCTGAATGTGGTTTGGCATAGTTCTAAGCTATGGATATTTGGTGGGAAATTTTTTTCTCTTAAAGATATTGATATAATATTAAATCTCACCATTAATCAAACTAAAACAAGATATGTTGCATGAACAAACAATGCCAAGATCTCAGAAACTTGGAATAACAATAATTTCATATAGTGTTTATACTACAGTGAGAAAAATTACATGGGGATGCTATTCATGGAATGAGGAAACCAGAATTCTAAGGACAGAGTACTGTGGAATTCAGTTCAGTTCAGTTCAATCGCTCAGTTGTGTCTGACTGTTTGTGACCTCATGAATCGCAGCACGCCAGGCCTCCCTCTCCATCACCATCTCCCGGAGTTCACTCGGACTAGCGTCCATTGAGTCTGTGATGCCATCCGGCCATCTCATCCTTAGTCGTCCCCTTCTCCTCCTGCCCCCAATCCCTCCCAGCATCAGAGTCTTTTCCAAGATGGACGTGAGTCTGAGTGAACTCTGGGAGTTGGTGATGGACAGGAAGGCCTGGCCTGCTGCGATTCATGGGGTGGCAAAGAATCAGACACAACTGAGCGACTGAACTGAACTGATATAGCTCAAAGTGGCAGAACTGAAATGCAGACATTAAAAGTATATGCAAATTTATGAAATGCTAATAGATTACATTTAACGTTGATCATATACATTTTGTGTGTAACATCACTCCCTATATTTGTAGCATAACAAAGAAGCCAATCTTTGGATGATGCAGAAAGTTCTTGTAAAAATAAATGTAACTGGAACATGTAACAAAAAAAGCATGAAGTATTTCAGCAGCCCTACACATTGGTCTCTGCCAAAAGTAGAATCTTATCTATTATACAAATTGCTAGATTTTTTTCCCATTATAACTAAGGGAGGTTGATGGAGCATTGTTCAATATACCTATTAAAAGAACACATTGAGAACACTGATGTATTTTCTTTGGGGGACTGAGTTCAGTTAAGTTTAGTCACAAGTTGTATCCAACTCTTTGAGAACCCATGGAATGCAGCACGTCAGGCTTCCCTGTCCATCACCAACTCCCAGAGCTTGCTCAAACTCAAGTCCATTGAGTCAGTCAGTTATTCCATCCAACCATCTTATCCTCTGTTGTCTCCTTCTCCTCCTGCTTTCAATCTTTCCCAGCATCAGGGTCTTTTCCGAGTCAGTTCTTCACATCAGGTAGGCAAAGTTTTGGAGATTCAGCTTCAGTATTAGTCCTTACATTGAATATTCAGGACCGATTTCCTTTAGGATGGACTAGGTGGATCTCCATACAGTCCAAGGGACTCTCAAGAGTCTTCTCCAACACCACAGTTCAAAAGCATCCATTCTTCAGCATTCACCTATCTTTATAGTCCAACTCTCACATCCATATGTGACTACTGGAAAAACCATAGCTTTGATTAGATGGACCTTTGTTGGCAAAGTAATGTCTCTGCTTTTTAATATGCTGTCTAGGTTGGTCATAGCTTTTCTTCCAAGGAGCAAGCATCTTTTAATTTCATGGATGTTGCACCATCTGCAGTGATTTTGGGGTCCAAGAAAACAGTCTCTCACTGTTTCCAGTTTCCCCATCTATTTGCCATGAAGTGATGGGACCGGATGCCATGACCTTACTTTTCTGAATATTGAGTTTTAAGCCAACTTGTTCACTCTCCTCTTTCACTTTCATCAAGAGGCTCTTTAGTTCTTCTGTGCTTTCTCCTATAAGGGTGGTGTCATTNACTGTTTCCCCATCTATTTGCCATGAAGAGATGGGACCAGATGTCATGATCTTAGTTTTCTGAATGAGGAGCTTTAAGCCAACTTTTTCACTCTTGTCTTTCACTTTCATCAAGAGGCTCTTTAGTTCTTCTTCGCTTTCTGCCGTAAATGTGGCGTCATCTGCATAGGTAATGATTGGAGTAGACAATATCTCATTGAGATTAACTGCATTATGTATGGAATACTGTTTATTATTATAAGGTTAATTTGTTGCTTCATTATGAAGAGAATCATAGTAGCCTGAGGATCTCAAGACATTTTCACTGAATGCACCTGGAATTTTTTGTTATTTAATTTGTGTCTGCCTCTATTTTGTTTCTTAAGTATGACTTTATGTTGTATTAATTATACTGGGCTAATCAACCTTGGGGGTCTTAAACAAGGATGAGATTGTCTTTGTAAACACAGAATATTCATATACATACTTTTTAGTCTTTCTTCAAAAGGATAAAAAAACATTTTTTATGAAAACTGCTATGAAAACTAAAAATTCCTCACTATGCAGACTAGTATCAGGCCTATCTGAGAGAAACCAAATGAATCTCAGGAAAGAATATTAAATGTTCAGAATTCAGATCTAGGACATCAAAAGAATCCAAAGCTAACACAAATTTACTTTCAGTCAGTTATTCTCTCATTTATTTGTCATGGACAAATAAAATTGACAACATTTCCATTTTTGCTGTCATTTGTATGTTATGCTGAGTGTGCATGTCAAATCATTTCAGTTGCATCCAACTCTTTGTGACCCCATGGACTGTAGTGCGACAGGCTTCTCAATTCATGGGATTCTCCAGGCAAGAATATTAGAGTTAGTTGCCATGCCCTCTTCCAGGGGATCTTCCCAACCCAGGGATCAAACCTGAGTTTCCTGCATTGGTAGGCAAGTTCTCTACCACTAGCCCCACCTGAGAAGCTCCTTTGCTAGTAATATAAGGTGTTCAGAAAGTTTGGCAAAGAAATTCTAGATGTTTATTTATATTCTTTTAAATATTCTTAGAAAGAAATTTTCATGCACTTTACTCTCTTGGAGGTAATTTAAGTGCAGAGGAGAAGTCTAGGTGTCACAAGACTAATAACAATCTCTAAAAGAATTTATCTCCTTGATTATATCTGCAACTTGCCTATAGCCTGGTTTTGAGGCTTTCTACCTATTGACTCATCTTGACAACCAGCCAAAAGGAATTTCTAGCCATAACATACAGAGTGAAAAGGCTCATTCAGCTTTTCCTGCACTCCTGAGAAAGTATTTCCATGCACAAATGTATTCTTGTTTCTTTTTAGTTAAAAGTCTCATCTATAAAAAATATGGAGGATTTGGTGGATTTAAAAAAAATATATAGGGGATTTAAAATATTTGGAAATGTTATGTTGTCCTGAGGCTCTAATCCTCATCAGTAACTCCCTTGCTGCGCCTCCTCCTCTCTCCCCACAGACAGCAGAAGTTCACTGCTTCCTTCTCAATTTCCTGGAGAACAAGTTGGAAGATCTTTCTGAGCAGGGAACATATTTTATTTATCCTTTTTAATTTTGTCTTTCCTATTGTCCCTGAGTCTTAAAAGACCCTTAAAACTTATTTGTTGATTTTCTGACTTCTTTTCTGACTAAATGTCTCCATACATGAAAGAAGTAACAGCAAATAATCATAGTTATTAATACAGATACTTTCGTACCTTGCCCCCCCACCCCCATTCTTCCAAGTTATTTTAAGAGGACAGTCACTGTAATTAGCTTATACTTCATTATAGTTTACATTTTAAAATAATTCTTAACAGTGTTTTGATTTATAGCCTACTTACTTGTTATTTTAAAGGCCTCACCACCAGCCAATCAAAAAAGGTCACAGACCCTGCAACCATCACCCCAAATATTGCCTTTTTTGATTGGCTGGTGGTGAGGCAACAAAGCTGTACTCCAGGAATCTTGTGTTCAGTCTGAAGTTACCATCTTCTACCTGGGTGGGGGCTCAAAGACATTGTTATGCATATTTCTTTGAGTAGGAAGCAGGACTCTGTCTGGAGGCTGTACCAACCTTTGATTATTTCTCCTGTTTCTGTATTCCCTCCCTTCCCTGATTAGCAANGAATCTTGTGTTCAGTCTGAAGTTACCATCTTCTACCTGGGTGGGGGCTCAAAGACATTGTTATGCATATTTCTTTGAGTAGGAAGCAGGACTCTGTCTGGAGGCTGTACCAACCTTTGATTATTTCTCCTGTTTCTGTATTCCCTCCCTTCCCTGATTAGCAATTGTTTGAATCCATGCTTTGGAACTCAAGGAAGGTCAAGGGGGCTGAATGAAGCCTATATCCTACAGACAAGAAATGGAGAACACAGAACTGATCTCTACTTCAGAGCTCCACAGAGTTCTACTCAGTTTTAATTTAGGGAACTAGGCAACTATGACTGTGATAACTCCCTGTCAAAATGAAGCATAGGACTGCCTCAGCTTGGAGTATAGACACTGAATTGGAAGTATTTCTGAGTTCCAAGTTCTAGATCTGAGTCTTGTTGCAGTGGCCATGATTAATCTTTGTAGATGTAGATGGCAAGTGTCAGTCTTCAATTGGCAGAGCCCCTTTTTGCTCATAAACTTGACCACGATTTTGAGGGGGCCACTTCATGATCATTTTATCCCATGGTGCTGAGAATGTCCATTCTTGGGTTTGGCAAAGATTTTGTTGACAAGCCACTTAATGTGCTGTTAATGGACTAGACCATAAAACAGTATTCAACATTTTCTGGACCACCTGTCTTACTAGCCTCTTGGTCCAGGAAAATATTCCCTCTTGTTGCTTCTTCCCATATCTAGAGTCACACTTATCAACATCTATCACACTGATTGAAACCGCCCACCCTGGCCAGGCACCATAGTAACCATTTGCATGAGTTGTTTTATAACAGGAGATCCTGATAACGAATAGGAACTAACAAGACACCACCAACCGGAAGAGTTGTGGAAAGGTCGAAAGGAGATACCACGTGTCCGTCCACTTCCCAGAATCCCTCTCCCTAGAATCCATCTTGGCTGAGTGATGCCTGCATCACCAGGAAAGACTGAATTAGAATGATTGGCCAAAGACCACCCAGAAACTAATCCCATCACCATAAAACCCGAGACTGCGAGCCATGCGGCAGAGCAGTTCTCCTGGGTTCCCTTACCCTACGGCTCTCCACCCGGGTGCCCTTTCCCAATAAAATCTCATGGTTTGTCAGCACATGTGTCTCCTCGGACAATTGATTTCCGAGTGTTAGACAAGAGCCCAGTTTTGGGCCCTGGAAGGGTCCCCCTTCCTGCAACAATAATATAAACTTAAAATATATATATAAATAATATAAATATATAATATACATTTTTTCTTTAAGTAAATAATATTTATTTATATTTATATTATTAAGTCTATATTTCTTTAAATAAGTAATATAAATGTATATAAATATAAACTTTAAAATTATTCATATTTAAACTGAGAACAAAGAATTTTGCTTTCTTCATTGTGGTGTCCCTAGGGTCAAAAACAGTGCCGGTCCATACTGGGCATTCAACTAATATTTGTGGGATACATGAATGTGTACTGGATACATTGATTTATTAAGACACTTTTTGAAGCTTCTTTGTTTCTAAGCTTCTGTGTTAATAATAAGGTCCAAATATAGAAGCCCTAAAATATTTGATATTATTTTCTTAAGTATTCATGAACTTTTGGTAAATGAATTGGATTATATGTAACTACTGACATTGGAACATCTTTCACCTATAAAAACATCAACTCCACGTTTCCACTGAAAAATCACTGATACAAATTTTAAAATGTACCATTCTAAGATGATGAAAAAATAATAATGATATGTAATGCTGGAAAAATATCAACTATATTGATGATCTCTGATAATAGCAAAAAGGTTACTTTAATCTGATTAAACTGGATGATTTAGTAAGAATCACCCTGGAGGCTTGTTAAAATGTATATTTTTGAATCCCCTACCAGTTGAAACACTAGGCAAGAAAAATCAAGTCTAAACTCCTCGGCCTGGCATTTGAGGCTTTTTGTATCAGGTTGTGGCTTTGGTGTGGTGTTCATTCCACCCCCTTCACTCTCAGTCACATGTGTATTTGAGTCTGCTCTACCTAAAATGCTGAATCTGTCAAATTCTGTTTCTCAGCCATTTCTTGATAGATTTACTTCCTTGTTTGTTATCTGTCTCCCTCAGTAGTCAGTAAAATCCCAAGTGGCAGGATCATTCACCAGCATTTACTAAGACTCTGGTAAATGTTTCTGGTACATTGAATATGATCAATATATATTTGTAATATTAATAGTTGAATGACATGTGTACACTTTCCTATAGTATAAGCATAATGACATAAATATGAAATATAGCTGTATCTTCTATGCAATGGGACTGTTGTGGGTGGGTTTATTATTTCTCCTGGGGCTAGGGAGTAGTTTCAGGATTGGGTTCATTAAAATGATGGCAAGTCAAGGTTGAGTTTGATTGAAGGGATTTTCTCCATAGGCAAGGACTGACTGGGAATCTTGGTTCTCTCTCTCTCTTTCTCTAGATCACACTCCCTCAAAATGGCACATGTCATAAGTATTTTTTCATTACTTTTGCACGTGTTGTTTATTACTATCTACTCCTTATCATAGTTTGAGAACTCATGTTTATCTTTAATTAGTAGTTGCGCCTTTTGCTTAACTAGTTTATTTTTATATTATGAATGTTTTTCACAGTGAATTCCTATTAGTTTTCTGTAATTCTTTTGGCATTTGTGCTCAGTGCAAAAGGGAGTTGGCTTTTTGGAAGCATTCCAGAAACTTTGACCTATGATTTACAACATTTACTTAATGACACAAAAGAAAACAAACAAAAGAACATTTTTGAACATCCCCAGAGACTTTCCCCATTAACATCTAATTTTAGATCGTTTCAGTTCCTGCTATTGGTGGTTTTAGGAGCTCCCAGTTCATACAATGCCTTCAAATTTACATGAGAAGGCAATGAGAATATATGGGAACAGAGTTCTGTTTTCCATATTCTCCATTTTAACCTTTCCCTTTAAAATTAAGCCAGCAGGAGAGGAAATAAACACTTTTTGTCTCCATTGTATGATGGGAATGATATCCTCCTTCCATTTCCCCAATGATAATCAGCTTCCAGATGGCTGCCTTAACTTGCAAATTTTAATCAAGTTGACTCCAAAGAGCAATTTGGCGTGTATTTTTACCAAGTGGAGGTCAACTGTTTTTAACATGGAGCCAAAGGGCCAGAGAGTAATCCAAAACTGTTCAGAGGACTTATAACTCAAATTTGGAGTAAAATAGCTCGTGTTGAGGGCTTCCCTGGTGGCTCAGTTATTTTAAAAATCTGCCTGTCAGTGCAGAAGACATGGATTCAAGCCCTGGGTTGGGAGGATGCCCTGGAGAAGGAAACGGCAACTCACTCCAGTATTCTTGCCTGGAAGTCTCATAGACAGAGGAGCCTGGTGGGCTACCGTCCATGGGGTTGCAAAGAGTCAGACACGACTTAGTGACTAAACAACAAAGGAATTGTCGCATAAGGTCAACACTTAAATGTTGAGAAAATTGAAATTTTGGGGTTTATGTAACTAACTGGCCCAATTTTATGAAGGAAGTAGAGGAGCCAAAGTCTGGAACTCCGAAGTCCGAGTTTGTAGGCTGCCTCTCCTGAAGCGATCCCCCGTGCTCTGCACCCCACACGGAGTCTTCCACCGCATAGGAATATGGATGAGGGAAGAGTGGGCCTCAGCACACGTGTGCGGCTATAGGATGACTATCATGCTGACGGAAGAAGCACTTGCCTGAATTATGCTCTATGCACGGGATCTTTCATTCCATTTTGCATTTACTGGCCGCTACTCCTTGTTGCAAGTCCTATTATTGTCTTAGGTTTGTTGCTTTCTAGCTTTTCTACCCATTCTCCCTGTGGTTCCATCTTTCATCTCCATGCTAAGAGGGGGAAGTTTACTCTGGGTTAAAGTAAAGCCACCCAATCTTTCCTAGTGCAAATGAGAAAGTTTTTCCCCTGCAGCTTCTCAGTAATCAGTAGGCATGGCACAACACCTGTCAATTTAATTAAGTCCCAAGAGACTTTCTTAATTTTAGTTTGCAGTTTTTAAGTCTGTCTAGAAGTACTTCACAGAGAAGCCAATGGCACCCCACTCCAGTGCTCTTGCCTGGAAAATCCCATGGATGCAGAAGCCTGGTAGGCTGTGGTCCATGGGGTCGCTAAGAGTCAGACACGGGTGAGCGACTTCCCTTTCCCTTTTCACTTTCATGCATTGGAGAAGGAAATGGCAACCCACTCCAGTGTTGCCTGGAGAATCCCAGGGACAGGGGAGCCTGGTGGGCTGCCGTCTATGGGGTCGCACAGAGTCGGACACGACTGAAGCGACTTAGCAGCAGCAGTACTTGAAATGGCCCTTAAATGGTTAAGATAGGCTCTCTTAAGCGACTGTGTGCATTTGTATTAAAAAAGTGAAACACCAATGCATTTTTTTGGTGAACATGGTGCTAGAATCAAACAACGTGTTTGCTGTTGAGGAAGGAAATCTTTTCTCTCTGTAAAAAAAAAAAAAAAAAGACGGGGCAGGTGGCAGAAAAGAATTTCATTTCACTTTTTTTTTTTCAGTTTATTTTTTAATTGGAGGAAAACTGCTTTATAATGTTTTTGGTTTCTGCTGTACAACAATGCAAATCAGCAGTAATTATACATATATCCCTTCTCTCCTGAGCCTTCCTCTCCCCTCCATCCCGCCCCTCTAGGTCATCACAGAGTGACAGGCTTGGCTCCCTGTATTACATAGTGACTTCTCCCCAGCCATCTGTTTTACACATGATAGTGTATATATGTTGATGCTTTTTTCTCCATTCATACCACTCTCTCCTTCCCTCACTGTGTCTGACATAAAAGAATTTCATTTCACTTCTTAATGTATCATACGAGCTTTGTAAAAGTTAAAACCAGATGGAAAGAAATAGATGTTTTAGGCAAAAATGCATTTTTCACCTTTGCTATTATACCTGCTTATCTAGGTCAGAAGATTGTTGTGCCTCTTTAATTAGTGTCTTATAAACATGTTATTACTGGGATAAGAAAATCAAGAGGAAAAGTCACCCTTTGGCTTCCTGCCTTTCAGTCAGGAATATAGGCAGAGCTTCCGCTACTGTTCCTGTCTCTGTGATAACCTTCATCCTAATGACCCAGAGGTAACTCTTCCTGATAATAAGTTTTTTCCAGCAAGAACAAATCAATTTTAATGTCTCTTGCAGAGTTTCTGTGGAAATTGAGGCTACTTATAACAACGTTTCTCGAGATAATACTCTAAAATGGTTACTTATGGGTTTATGCTTTAATGATGCTAAGTAATTTATCAAGACATAGAACTTATATTTGTAATTTATAACACTTCCAGAAATTCACACTGCCCCATAATAAAGTGAGGATTCTGTTTTTCTTGCTTTTACTATCTCTGGGCCATAAATCTTAAAGTAGCTTAAGCAGCGTATCTAACTTGGGAATAACTGACAGAGTCAAATTATCTATTGACAATGACCAAACATTTAGTGTGAATTAAGATATTTGAGAACTAACTTAGGAATGCTTTACAGGCATACTGAGAAACTGGAATTAAGTGCTCATCTCTCAATGATAGCATTTATTTATGAGACTAAATATATTCTTATATACTTAGTAATTCACTCATTTTTGATGAATCAGTGTCTCTTCTATGTAGCCGGTTTCCACATCTATAATAAACATTTCCTCTTTTGCTCAGTTTATCATATGTTATGGCCTTTAATTCTTGTCTTATGACTCAGCATCGTATGACATACACAAGTTTAAATGTGTGATATGTGTGGATATGGAGTGTGAGGATAGGTAAGTATTGGTTTTACTCGGATGAAACTCAGGTTCAAGTCTTAATAGGTACCTCTTGGACATTAAAAAATGAGCTGGTAGGGAATTTCTTTTCCAAATTTTTCACTAGTTTATCGTGTTGAAAATATGATGCTTTCTGTTTGCTTTTGTTGTTGTCTATTTATTTTATTTTTCTTCACTAATTTTAGGAAGCCAATTCTACTCACCAAATACATGTACTAGATGGGTATCTCTCTTAAGTCAATTAAAGTATGCCAGATATTAGGTGCTATGAACGGAATGTGTCCTCCCCAAATTCAATATGTTGAAGCATTAGTTCCCACTGTAATGGTATTTAGCAATGGGGTAATTAGGTTTAGAAGAGGTCTTCTGGGCAGAGCCCCAAGATGGGATTAAAACACTTAAAAGAAGACAGAGGAACCAGAGCTTGTTTCTCTGCAAGAAGGGAGCTTCTATAAACAGAAAGGGAGTCCTCACCAAGAGCCCAACCATACTGATCTTGACTTGCAGCCTCCAGAACCATGAGAAATAACTGTTGTTTTAATCACTCAGTTTATGGTATTTTTTATAGAATTATCAACTAAGATGTTAGAGTTTATCATCTGAATGTTCTTTTTTGAGTTGTTTATGTTGTATGCACAGATGCGTAAGGTGTGCACTAGGCCCACATGGAGCTTACAATCTGGAGCAGAAATCACAATACGTATACCAGCTGCTGTGATATAAGCTGAAAATTAAGAGACAGGATGAGAGTCACATCCCATCTGCCATATAAAGAAGAAAAGAAAAAGAAATAATATTTCCATCTGGAGGAATTGTTTTACCATTGAGGAACAAGCTATATTTCTTTAACACATTTTCAATATTTATTATCAAAATTTCAAAAATATGGAATTGAGAAAGAAAAGCATAATAAAACCTAAATACCTAATCCCATAGATTCAACTATTATTAACATTTTGCCATATTTGCTTTTAAAAGTTAGATTTTGATGTTTGAAAGGCAAGATAGACATTTCATTTAAAAGAAACAATAAAGGAGGGCCCTGGAGTGAAAGCATTCAGAGATGGCTCAGAACAAGGCATAAGAGGATAGGAGACAAAAGAGAAACCGAGACTGTCACATCACGGGTCTGGATCACAGGACCATCAAGCTCAAGAACACGTCTACGGAAAAGAATGATGGGGCTAGAAGGACACTGTTTTTGTGTGTAATGCATTATGTTCTGTGTTCTCGTCTGTATTACTTCATACAAGATGTTCTGAAGTTTTTCTATAGATAACAGGTGTTTTGTTTTGTTTTGTTTTGTTTTCCAGAGGTGCTATTTAGAAAGAATTCCTAGCATGCTGGGTTGAGTGGATTTCAGGGAAGATAGAATGAAATCAGACTAGGTATGAGAGCTACATGAGTGCTAATGGAATAAAGCTGAGCAAATGACAAGGAGCACATCTGCCAATACAATTTTAGTTAACTTTCAAAGATACGGCAACTGACTTTGTGTGGATCATGAAGGGAAGGAGGAGGGAAAATGAAAAAGGGGATAATAATAACAATAAGCTAGTATTCAATGAAAACTTACTCTGTGTCAAGCACAACGCTAAATAGTTTACTTAAGTTATTTTTCATGTGACTTTCAAAGTCAAATGCCATTGGTTTTCCTATTCTTAAAAAGAAGAAGTTGAGGCAGAAAGAAATTGAACACTTTTATGGATAAAAAGAATTGGTAAGTAGAAGACTGTCTTGGAAGCCCAGACCTGTAGTTCAACACTAGAGGCTCTCATTTTTCTGCACTGCCTCCCTAAAAGGCACTTGCAAGCAGAATTTGAGTTTTAGTGGAGGAGAAAGGTATTATGCTGTTAAAAATAGCAAGAGGAGAAACTAGCCATGGCTGATGATAATGAGTTTGGTTTGGATGCTGAAGCAGAAACTCTGGCTGTCATGCCCGTTCTCTTCTACAGTTTCCTTCCAGTTTTGTCTGGTTACCTGGTTTTCTAGAATAAACAATAGTTTCCAGCTTCTCCTGCAAATGGGTACTGAAATGTGACAAAATTCTGACCGGTAAGGAGTAGGTGAAATGCTAAATTCCGTTTCCAAGAAATGTCATTAAGGAACAAACTTGCGCTCCTCTTCCTCCCCTTCACCCTGATAGATGGAAGGAGGGGCCATGGCTGAAGCTTCAGCTGGAAGTCTGAAGGATTTATGGTGCGCATCATGAGACCGGAACAAACCGAACAATAATGAGATTGAAGTAGCCTGGATCCCTGCCACTGCAAAAATGAGAGAATAATTGTCTGAATTATGATTACTCTAGAATTTTTCCCATGTGAAAAGCATAATCTTGTCCTACCAGATACAAACATACTGATTTTTATTTCTCTTACATTGCCTCCTCCTTTTTTTCCTACTGTGCTAAAGTAATAAGTATCTTCAGTGTATAAATGCCTATACTTTTTTTTTTTTTTAAGTATAATTGTTTCACCAATGGCTTAGGTGGCAAAGAATTCACCTGTAATACAAGAGGCCCAGATTCAGTCCCTGGGTCAGGATGATCCCCTGGAGAAGGGCATGGCAACCCACTCCAGTAAATCTTGCCTGGAGGATTCCAAGGACAGAGGAGCTTGGCAGGCTACTGTATCACAAAGAGTTGGGAGCAACTGAGAGACTAATACACACACATACACTCACACAGAGAGTAGAGGGATTGGTGGGTCATGGTAGTTATTTTACATTTTGTAAGGAAACTTCATATTGTTTGCCACAGTGGCTGTATCAATTTGTATTCCTACCAACAGTACAAGAGGGGGTTCCCACCTCTACACTATCTCCAGCATTTGCTGTCTGTAGACTTTTTGACGATGGCCATTATGACCGGTGTGAGGTGATACCTCATTGTAGTTTTGACTTGCATTTCTCTAATAGTGATGCTGAGCACTTTTTCATGTGCCTGTTGGGCACCTGCATGTCTGCTTTGGAGAGATGTCTGTTTAAGTCTCCCCCGATTTTTGGTTTGGGTTGTTTGTTTTTTTGATATTGAGCTCCAGTTGTTGTTGTTCAGTTGCTAAGTCCTGTTCAACTCTTTGGGATCTCATGGACTGTAACACACCAGGGTTCCCTGTCCTTACTGTCTCCGGGAGTTTGCTAAACTCCATGTCCATTGAGTCGGTGATGCTATCTAACTATCAAATCCTCTGCTACCTCCTTCTCCTTCTGTCTTCAATCTTTCCCAGCATCAGGGTCTCAATAAATCAGTGCTTCACAAGTGGCCAAAGTATTGGAGTTTCAGCTTCAACATCCATCCTTCCAATGAACACCCAGGACTATCTCCTTTAAGATGGACTGGTTGGATCTCCTTGTAGTCCAATGGACTCTCAAGACTCTTCTGCAGCACCACAATTCAAAAGCATCAATTCCTTGGTGTGCAGCCTTTTATGGTCCAACTCTCACATCTGTACATGACTACTGGTAAAACCATAGCTTTGACTAAATAGACTTTTGTCAGCAAAGTGTCTCTGCTTTTTTAATATGCTGTCTAGGGTTATTTTTTTTTTTCTTTTTAATAGCTTTTCTTCCACGGAGCAAGTGTCATTTAATTCCATGACTGTGGTCACCCTCTGCAGTGATTTTGAAGCCCAAGAAAATAAAATCTGTCAGAGACCTGGGTTTGATCCCTGGATTGGAAAGATCCCCTGGAGAAGGGAATGGATACCCACTCCAGTATTCTTGCCTGGAGAGTTACACAGAGAAGCTGGGTGGGCTGTAGTCCATGGGATCACAAAGAGTTGACTCACACTGAGTGACTAACACTCTACTAGCGTGTGAAATGAGCACAATTGTATGGTAGTTTGAACATTCTTTGGCATTTCCTTCTTTGGAATTGGAATGAAAACTAATCTTTTCCAGTACTGTGGCCACTGCTGAGTTTTCCAAATTTGCTGACACGTTGAGTGCAGCACTTTAACAGCATCATCTTTTAGGATTTTAAATAGCTCAGATGGAATTCCGTCACTTCCCCTAGCTTTGTTCGTAGCAATGCTTCCCAAAACCCAGTTGAATTCACACTCCAGGATGTCTGTCTCGAGGCAAGTGACCACACCATCATGGTTATCCAGGTTATTAAGCTTTGTGAGCTCCATAAGCTGTTCATATATTTGGGAGATTCATCCTTTTCTCATTGCTTCATTTGCAAATATTTTCTCTCATTCTGAGGGCTGTCATTTTGTCTTCCTTCTGTTTCCCTTTGCAGTGCAAAAGCTTGTAATATTAAATTCTATTTATTTTATTTTTATTTTCATTATTCTAGGAGGTGGGTCAGAAAAAAACCTTGCTTTGGTTTATGTTAAAGAGTTTTTCCTGTGTTTTCCTCTGAGTTGTACAGTGTCCAGTCTTACCTTTAGGTCTTTAATCCACTTTGAATTTATTTTGTGTATGCTGTTGTTGTTTTTGCTTAGTGGCTAAGTCCTATCCGACTCTTTGGGGCCCCATGGATTGCAGCATGCCAGGTTCCCCTGTCCTTCATTATCTCCTGGAGTTTGCTCAAATTCATGTCCATTGAGTCAGTGATACTATTTAAGCATCTTATCCTCTGCTTCCCTTCTCCTTCTGACTTTAGTCTTTGCCAGCATCAGTTTCTTTTCCAATGAGTCTGTTCTTTGCATCAAGTAGGCAAAGTACTAAAGCTTCAGCTTCAGCATCAGTCCTTCCAATGAATATTCAGGGCTGATTTCCTTTAGGACTGACTTGTTTGATCTCCTTGCTCTCCAAGGGACTCTGAATAGTTTTCTCCAGCACCACAGTTCAGAAGCATCAGTTCTTCGGCACTCAGCCCTCTTTATGGTCCACCTCCCACATGTATACATGACTACTGGAAAAGCCTAGCTCTGACCATATAACCTTTGCCAGCTAAGTGACGTCTCTGCTTTGTAATACACTGTCTAGGTCTGTCACGGCTCTCTTCCAAGGAAGGGGGCTGCCTTTTAACCTCATGGTCTCAGTCGCTGTCTGCAGTGATTTTGGAGCCCAAGAAAAGAGAATCTATCAGTGCTTCTGCTTTTTCTTGTTCTATTTGCCATAAAGTTATGGGACTGGATGCCATGATCTTAGTTTTCTTTTTTTTTTTTTTAATGTTTAATTTTAACCTACCTTTTTCATTCTCCTCTTTGACCCTCATCAAGAGGCTCTTTATTTCATGTTCCTCTTCACTTTCTGCCATTAGAGTGATATCATCTGCATATCTGAAGTTGTTGATATTTCTCCCAGCAGTCTTGATTCCAGCTTGTGATTCATCCATCCTGACATTTTGCATTATGAATTCTGCATATAAGTAAAATAAGCAGGGTGACAATATACAGCCTTGTCATACTCCTTTCCCAGTTTTGAACCAGTCAGGTTTTCCATGTCTGGTTCTAACTGTTGCTTCTTGACTCACTTACAGGTTTATCAGACCCACCACAGGTGGTCTGGTATTCCCATCTCTTTGAGAATTTTTTATTGTTTATTGTGATCCACACAATCATAGACTTTAGTGTAGTCAATGAAGCAGATGTTTTCTATGATCCAATGAATGTTGGCAATTTAATCTCTGGTTCCTCTGCCTTTTCTAAATCCAGCTTGTACGTCTGGAGGTTCTCAGTTCATATACTGCTGAAGCCTAGCTCTTGGAGCATAACTACTAGCGTATGTGTGCTGTTAGATAGTTTTCTTTCTATGTTATTCTCATTTACCATGTTTTATAAGTTGACTTCTTATTTTCATAATATTATTGGTAATATTTCCTTCTTCTGTTAAAATGTTTTGTGTAGCAGGAATGATTAGACGTCAGATATGATTTAGGAGTAAATCTCACCTTTGCCATATATTAGCTATTGTTATTTAGGCGCTAAGTCATCTCCAAGTTTTTTTCAGTCCCATGGACTGTAGCCTGCCAGGCTCCTCGTTCTATGGGATTTTCCAGGAAAGAATATTGGAGTGGGTTGCCATTTCCTTCTCCAGGGGACCTTCACAAAGCAGGGACTAACTCATGTCTCCTGCATTGGTGGGTGGATTCTTTACTATTGAGCCACCAGGGACGCCCAGAGAGTATTTTGGTAATACAGAAGTAATGTGAACATTTGATTTTCATAATATATGTATGCATGCTAGCTAAGTTGCTTCAGTTGTGTCCGAATCAGTGTGACCCTATAGACTGTAGCCCGCCAAGCTCCTCTGTCCATGGGATTTTCCAGGCAAAAATCCTAGAGTAGGTTGCTGTGTCCTACTCTGTTTGTAACATATATTGTCACTTAATTCAGATTCTTAGTTGAATTCTGGTGAACTCTTCATATAAATTTATGATGGTGTATCAAATTTTAGTGGCAGCATTTTGAGCTAAAGATGCTAATATTAGAATTGTTGATATAATTATTATCAAGTGTATACTGTTACCAATAAATGGATAAATATGATAATATTTGGGAAAACTTCAGTGAAAAAAATGTTTCTAGAATCAGTCATGAGTTTTATATGGAGCATCTTCTTTGGTTATCCCATGACCGTGTTTGGTTTCAAGACAACTTGGGAACCTTAAGAGCATCTGTGTCTCTTCAGAATGCACTGTTAAGCATCTATATAGTCCTTATGGGGCTTTGGCTTGTTTCAAATTACTTCCCTAAGTAACTGATGTGTATAATATAAGGTAAATAATTGAAGAAGGGTCTATGTAATCTGGAATTCAGGGGGAATTTTGGTGTAAGGAAGAAGAGTTAAAGCACAAAATCAGGAAGGGCAATGAGTTATTAAGGAATGGCACCTCAGTGCTGGGAATTATGGATTGGATCTACCTTGATGTTTTGGGAGATGCAGTTGAAGATATAGCTTTATTTATTTGAATTACTTGAGTATGTTCCTTTGAATGTGGCACTTGGTGGACTTGGAGGTAGCACTCAGCCTGTTATCTGTGTTACATAATGGTTGTAATATAAAAAGGTTTCAGTGTTTATTTCCTAATAAAGGTTGTTCTGTTGCTCCTGCTGCTAAGTCGCTTCAGTCGTGTCCAACTCTGTGCGACCCCATAGACGGCAGCCCACCAGGCTCCCCCGTCCCTGGGATTTTCCAGGCAAGAACACTGGAGTGGGTTGCCATTTCCTTCTCTGTAAAGAGATAATGGTGTTATATAAACATTTATATGTCATATGTATGCAAATATAAGATAATATATAATATAGGTATTTATATGTATATATAAGATAAAAACAATAGTAATGATAGTTGTAGTTAACATAGGTTAAACTTTTTTTAAACTTTTAATTTTGTATTGAGGTATAGTCAGTTAACAATGCTGTGATAGTTGTAGGTGAACAGCAAAGGGACTCAACTATACATATACATGTATCCATTTTTCCCGATTCCCCTCTCATCCAGGCTGCTACATAACACTGAGCAGAGTTCCATGTGCTATACAGTAGGTCCTTACTGTTTATCCATTTAAAAATATAGCAGTGTATATATCCATTCCAACTTCCCTAACTTCCTGCAGAAGAATTGGGGCTTTTCTGTTGACCAATGCTGGCTGTAGGCATTGCAGTTTTTGGTGCATTTATCAATTTGCTGAGCATACTTCTCACATGTAATGGTTTTGACAAGATTCAGAAAACTGTGGATCAGATGGGCAGCAGACCATCTAGACAGGGACCATGACTTCTTTTTGGTGCAAGTTTCGTTTGGACAAGTTCTTTGGAGCTTCTTCTCAGTCCAGCCATCGAGCTGGCCATTGCTGGTGGTTGTATAAAATCCACTTTTTGTTGCATGTCACAATCCAATTGAGAAACGATGTGCTGTTTTTGAGTAGAATAAGAGAATATGTCGCTTCAAAGCAGTGATTTTTTTTTTTTTATAGGTTAAACTTTTTTTAAACTTTTAATTTTGTATTGAGGTATAGTCAGTTAACAATGCTGTGATAGTTGTAGGTGAACAGCAAAGGGACTCAACTATACATATACATGTATCCATTTTTCCCGATTCCCCTCTCATCCAGGCTGCTACATAACACTGAGCAGAGTTCCATGTGCTATACAGTAGGTCCTTACTGTTTATCCATTTAAAAATATAGCAGTGTATATATCCATTCCAACTTCCCTAACTTCCTGCAGAAGAATTGGGGCTTTTCTGTTGACCAATGCTGGCTGTAGGCATTGCAGTTTTTGGTGCATTTATCAATTTGCTGAGCATACTTCTCACATGTAATGGTTTTGACAAGATTCAGAAAACTGTGGATCAGATGGGCAGCAGACCATCTAGACAGGGACCATGACTTCTTTTTGGTGCAAGTTTCGTTTGAACAAGTTCTTTGGAGCTTCTTCTCAGTCCAGCCATCGAGCTGGCCATTGCTGGTGGTTGTATAAAATCCACTTTTTGTTGCATGTCACAATCCAATTGAGAAACGATGTGCTGTTTTTGAGTAGAATAAGAGAATATGTCGCTTCAAAGCAGTGATTTTTTTTTTTTTTTTAATTTCAATAAGCTCATGAAGCACCCTCTCACTGAGGTTTTCATCTTTCTGACTTGCTTCAAATGCTGAATGACTGTAGAATGGTTGGTGTTGAGTTGTTTCGCAACTTCTCATGTAGTTTTAACAGGATCAGTTTTGATGATTGCTCTCAATTGGTTGTCAGCTTTCAATGACCAACCACTGTACTCCTTATCTTCAAGGCTCTTGTCTCCTTTGCAAAACTTCTTGAACCATCACTGCACTGTGCATTCATTAGCAGTTTCTGGGCCAAATGTGTTGTTGTTGTGAGTTGTCTCCACTGGCTTATGACTCATTTTGAACTTGAATGAGAAATATAAATAAACAGCATGTAATAAGTCATTAGCAAAAAAAAAAGGCAAGAAATGTGCATTAAATTGATATATAACATAACCACATTTATTTAAGAATGTATGTCAGTATCAAGTGGTGAAGTTCAACAATGCAAAACTATAACTGCTTTTGCACCAATCTAATATAGAGGACATAATGTATTATTATATAAATTATGAAATTGGAATTATTTTTTACCTCTACTGTTTTTATTGGTTTGAAATCATAGTTTTGCCTCTGTATAAGTCTTTAGTCTGCATCCTCTTAGCAGATTTCTCAGCTGTTAGCCTGGACGTTCTCCAGAGTTCTCTCAAGTCCTAGACTCAATGCTGCCAGTCTTCTGAGTCAACTGATACATTTGTTGCAGCAGTATTCTCAAGTGTCACATATGCTGCTTCTAAAATTGAAATAGACTAATCAAACTGTTGCACTTCTTTCTTAGAGGCGGCATATACAAGATATAATAACCTGCTCTTTACCTTAAATGGGATATCCTAAAAATCACTGGCTCTTTAGACCTTCTCTGATGATCTGGGCTATAAATGTTGGGAGGTTTATCTTCCACCCTCTGGGCTTCCCTGGTGGCTCAGAGGTTAAAGCGTCTGCCTCCAATGCAGGAGACCTGGGTTCGATCCCCAGGTTGGGAAGATCCCCTGGAGAAGGAAATGGTAATCCACTCCAGTATTCTTGCCTGGAGAATCCCATGGACAGAGAAGCCTAGTAGGTTACAGTCCATGGGGTCGCAAAGAGTCAGACACGACTGAGCGACTTCACCTTCCCTCTAGTTTAAAAGTGTCTGGTGAGGCCATCCAGGGTACTTGTGCTTTATACTTATTGGTTCCAATTTGTATTTCAAATTCTCTCTACATAGAACCAAAGTGACATTGTGCAGAATATGAAGCATCCTGTATACTATATTATGACAGAGAGCAAGCAATTAACAAAGCCTTGGACCGTGAATGTGAATGCTTTTTGATTGTCATTGTCATGTAAAGGCAGCCTGATTTTTAAAAGTATATTTATTTATAGGGCATGGAAAAAATATGTTTGACAGATCAGTAGATACCTACTATGTGTTTTATGTTGTGTTGACGTGTTTGAGTAAAAATAACACATCTACATTACAGCTGTAAATGGAGTCACTTTGTTGAGTCTATGGTATTCCATTGTCATCCATATAGTTTTTACAAAATATGCCTATCATGTATGATAGAAAAAGGCCATGTTAACTACACATTTTTGTTCTGTTTGAGGAAATATTCCAAAGACACTCTTTAATGCTTATTCATTTGTCCTCTTGGTGCTTTATTTCTCTTAAAAGTGATGAGAACAACAAAACTAAGAGAATTCATGGCCCTGATTATCCTTAGCTTTTTTGGTCTGGGTAATCCATTTTTTCTATGTTTAGGATACATTGTTTCCAGCTGACTCACAAGATTATTTCAGATGGAAATAATCTATCCTAAACATAGGTATTCTATTATGTAGCTCAGGGCTTTTAAAATCTGACTTTGGACAGTTTTTTGTTTTTTAGTATCTCTACTGTCCATTTACGCAAGTAAACAGAATTTCCAAGCATTAGTCTAGTCATCTGAACTTCCAAAAAACTCCTTAGCTGATTCTTGTTCTATTAGGTTGAAAACTGTTAAGAGTTAACTGTTTCTCTTTGTCTTAAACCATCACTTTCAAAGTTCTATTTTGATAATATTTTCTTGCTTCACTCATACTCATGAGATATATGTTAAGATGATAGCCTAGGGCCTAAGAAAATAATATAAATCTCAATTAAGTAATTCTTCTAATTATTATATAACTATAGTCTCTTTTTCTAGAACTCTGGCCTTGCAACAGTAAGATCATCAGTTTCAGGTGCTGGTTATTTGTGCAATGAACTTCTTTCTCAATTTTATACTTAGAATCTAAGTTCATATGGGAAAAGAAAGAAATCTTACAGAGGATTTGGATTGTATCAAGTCTGTGATTTTAAAGATATGGTTCTTTAGGCTTAAGATTTTCCTTCCTTGTACATTTTTAAATATTACAGGATGGTCATAGAACTGCTTGAAGTTTGAAAATGTGAGTCTCTTAACATACAAAGTTGTTGTTAATCTTAGGATCCTGGTATGGAAACAAAAACAAGGAAAGCTCTGTATGTACTCTGTGTTAGGCCATCTGAATATATTCACATTACTCAATATCATTTCATGCTTTTAGCACAAATGGTTTTGCTTATTTTTTTTAACAATTTTGTTTGTTTACTTATTAGTAATATTTACAAAATTTTAAAAATACAGAACCTCCAAAAAGACAAAGTACAATCTCTGTCCCATTTCTTTTTTTTCTTTTTCATATTATTTTACAACCCAGATATTAATGGCTGAGTATGGTCCAATAACAATCACTCAGCACAAATATTTATAGTATTAAAAGATTAAAAGCAATCCAAATGCCTCTGACAAAAGGATTGTTATGTCCCATTTCTTTTGACTATTTCTAGTTTTAGTTCTTGTAGTCCTTCCACAAATGTATGTGCACTTAGCATAATGAGGTGGCTAAAGTGTGGAGTCTGGGTTCAACTCCTGGCTTCACTGCTTATTAGCTTAATGACCTTTGGCTTATTAACCTTTTGTAACTCTGTAAAATAGAGATGGAAGTATCAACTTTATAGATTGTAATACATCAAAATATTTTAGAATTGTATTTGCCATGTAATATATCTTCTTAATACCTCCCAGTTTCTAAATACTATAGTTAGGTCACTCTTTTTTGCATCATTAATTTGAAATATTTTCTATTGATGAGATGAAGGTCATCTGGACACTCCTCTACAGCCATTTCTGTGTGTATTTTAGGCCATGACTTCCTCGTTTTTACTTCACCTTTCAGTAATTTTTAAAAAATCCCTTTAGCCTTTTCCAGAAATGTGTTGGAATCTCCTGTACTCTGAAGTTTCTCCTCCCAATAATTTTATCAGGTTTATACATTCATTATGTGTTTACTATTATTTGAGTGGAGTTTTGGAGGGAAGGAAGTAAACAATACGAGCTTAGTTTATCATATTGTAAGAATAGACAGCTTGTTCAATTTAAAATCATACATATGAAGAAATCAAGAGGAAGCTAGAAGAACACTAAATGAATTCTCCTCCCAATAATTTTATCAGGTTTATACATTCATTATGTGTTTACTATTATTTGAGTGGAGTTTTGGAGGGAAGGAAGTAAACAATACGAGCTTAGTTTATCATATTGTAAGAATAGACAGCTTGTTCAATTTAAAATCATACATATGAAGAAATCAAGAGGAAGCTAGAAGAACACTAAATGATACATACTTTTATGGAAACAGGAAAGACAGGGATTTTTGCAAAATTATTTTGAGTTACCTAATATTTCTGATACCTAATTTCCCATCTGGAAAATAATGTAGATGAATAAGATGACTTCTAAGTTCTTTTCAACTTGAATATTTTATCCTTATATTGATTTTATTTTCCCTACAAATGTCTACCTTCCTTTCTACTGAACTATACTGGCTTAATCTGTTTCAGTAAAACATAATCTACACATACTGCTTTCTCTTTGTATGCCCACTATGTTCATGATGGCACATGAAATTTAAAAGATCTCATAGAAACATTTGTCAGTCTTCAAAAATGATCGCCTTTCCCCCAAGGTTAGCAATTATTAACAAAAGGAAATAACTGATAAGCCTTTTATCTTAATTCTTATTGAAGATTAGGTTCAGCAATGATTTTTTTAGTTAATGTATTTGGGGAATACTTGTGTATTTGGGGAATATATGCATAATTTGACCTAATAAAACCGGCAGAATATTACTGTCTTCAGAAATGTTTACTTATTATCCACAGCTGAGTTTGATATTCCTTCAAAAGCAAGCATCCAGGATTCACCATGATTTTTCCTGTTCCTCCATATTCAACATTCAGTCAATTTATTGGCAAATATGCTTTACTACTGATGTATATTTATCCAGTCTTTTCTTGACATCAATACCTATACTATCCTCTGTTACTTCTCTACCTCTAGCCTCCTGCCCCAGTCTTCTAACTGGTTCTGTTGTTTCCACTCTTTTGACCTACATTCTGAAATGGTTTCCCAACACACATAGAAAGAAATCAAAACTCCTACCATGACCTATAATACTTTCCTAATCCGGCCTGGTTTCTTCGCATGTCATCTTCTGTTCATCTCTCTCCTCCTCTCTTGCTCCATTCTCGTGATACTAGCTCTGGGGTTTATCTTACTGTCAAGCCCTTTGCATCTTGTGGTCATGGCAGTTGTGGTATCCTCTGACTAGAATGGTCTCTCAGATCTTTCTATGGCTTATCTCTTTTCCATTTACTTCTTTGTTCCAATGCATCACCTCAGAAAGGACTTCCAAAAGGGCCAAGCTTGTTCAGATCTAGGCACTCTGTTCCCTTTGTCCTAACTGATTCTTTTCATGCGTTTATCATTTTGTGGTAGCACATGAATTATTTATGAATACGTAGTCATTTATATTTTACTTCTCTTTATCTCCATCCATCTTTCTCCATCTCTCTCTCTTCCTCTTCTTCTCTTCCACAGAACGGTAAGGCAAAGGTTTTGCCTGCTTCCTTCTCTGACATATACCTTTTTCTAATATGTGCAATAGTGCTTAAAAAATAACGAGCTTAAAAATGTTATTCTTTTGAGAGGAGGCAGAGTCAAGATGGTAGACTAGGAAGACTCTGAGCTCACATTCTCCTTTGAACATGTCAAAACTACAGCTAAATACTGAGAAGCTCTCACTAAGAATAACCTGAACTAGCAGAAGCACTCTTCTATAAATAAGACTGTAAAGAAAGAATCCAATGAAGTCTAGCAGGAGGTGAGAAGACATATGGTAATGTATAGAGAAAAGATATAGTAAAGGGAGTGGATCAATCACTTAAATAAGCTAGCATGGAGGATAAATGTTAAAAATTGTAAAGTCAACTGTAACTACAATTAACAGTTAAGGGACAGACATGAAGATGTAAAGTATGGCATCAAATACAAAAAAACAGGGGGGAGAGATGAGATAAAAATGTAAATCTTTTAGAATGTGTTTGAACTTAAATGACTATCAGTTTAAAACACATAGATATAATTATAGGTAAACAAATATGAACTTCATGGTACCACAAATCCAAAATCTACAATAGATACACAAAAATTGGAAAGAAAGGAACCCAAACATAAAACTAAAGAAAATAATCTGACCATAACGAGACAAAAAGAAAAAAAAAAAGAAAAAAGACTGCAAAAATACCCACAAAACAAGTAACAAAATGTCAATGAGTACATAATGATCAATACTCACTTTAAATGTCAATGAACTAAATGCCCCAAACAAAAGACATAGGGTGGGTGATTCAATAAGAAAACAAGAGAGATCTAAATGTTGCTCACAAGAGACTCAGCTAAAGACATAGATTGAAAGAGAGGCAATAGAAAAAGATATTCTATGAATCATATGGTTGTTCTATTTTTAATTAATATTCAGTTCAGTTCAGTCGCTCAGTCGTGTCCGACTCTTTGCGACCCCATGAATCGCAGCACGCCAGCCCTCCCTGTTCATTACCATCTCTCGGAGTTCACTCACACTCACATCCATCGAGCCAGTGATGCCATCCAGCCATGTCA
>SJYX01002402.1:101906-125202 GCA_006410675.1 Oreotragus oreotragus
CATCAGAGTCTTTTCCAATGAGTCAACTCTTCGCATGAGGTGGCCAAAGTACTGGAGTTTCAGCTTTAGCATCATTCCTTCCAAAGAAATCCCAGGGTTGATCTCCTTCAGAATGGACTGGTTGGATCTCCTTGCAGTCCAAGGGACTCTCAAGAGTCCTCTCCAACACCACAATTCAAAAGCATCGATTCTTCGGCACTCAGCTTTCTTCACAGTCCAACTCTCACATCCATACATGACCACAGGAAAAACCATAGCCTTGACTAGACAGACCTTAGTCGGCAAAGTAATATCTCTGCTTTTGAATATACTATCTAGGTTAAGTCATGGATAAATTATAGAGGATTAATCTGCATGAGAACCCCAGAGAGCTCATGTCCTTTATTCTCACTGGTTATTACTAAAATGTCCAATGACTAAGTCTTCAGGGTACCCTGGGTTTCTGGGACTCTGTTGCTTCTGTTTTGTTTTGGGCACAAAAAACCTTTATGGGAAGTGGGAGTCCTGGAGATACAAGGAGGTGCTCCTGACTTTTCCATCCTCTCCCAAAGTCACTTCTCCATGATATCAAGCATAATCTCTTCACACGTGTTTGAACACTTAAAAGGTGTAACATGGAGTTAACTTCACATGCCTTCTATTTACTACAGCTTACAAAAATCTTTATAGTAAGAACATTCAAGTTGCACAATATGCTTGGAAATAAGGGAAGGAAAAATGGAGGTCAGTCACATATACGTAACTCAATAATTTGTTGAGTCATTTTCCTCCAGTAGTAAACATGTCCTCTCAAAGAACACTTGTTTCCTATTCCTGTGTAACTGCATACCATTATCATGGTCACATTCTCTACTGCCTCCAGAAAGCAGAAACATTTATGTTACCTGTTATCCCATATGGAGATGCCACCCCCACATAGCGTGACATATACACAAAACAGTGCCTGCAGACATCTCAAGAACTAGGGAGGTGAGCCTGGATTAGAGGACAATGTTTGATGACCCCTTACGGGAGCTTACTTTTTACTCCCACTAGCAACTCCATCCCATCCAGAGTCTCAGTCTCAGAAGGGTTCTAGGGCCGAACTTATTCTCAGCGGTATTTGTTCTAAATATAAGCACATCTGATCTAAATGCAGTTATATAAAATTTACATTTATTATTGGCAATTATAGCATTGAATCTTACTCTACAGCAATACCTTGTCATCTTCCTGGTTGTCCCCTTTCTTCCACCATACCTGTATCATGATCTCCTGCTGATGTTTTCCTAGGATAAACAAGCTTGGCCTCTTGATCTCACCCATTTGAGGTCCAGGCTTTCCAGGATGAAAGAAGAATGAGAATTTGGGGAGCATAATTGCTCAGGACTACAATGCTCTCACTCTAGCTTAGCAGAAAATGTTAGCTGCTCCAAACAATATGACTTTATGCCATCAACAGCTGCTGAGCGTTGCTTTGTTGGGTGAGTGTGGTTCACCCCAAAATGTTCTCTTTTCCAACAAAGAGCTGTGTTATGCTTGCAGAAGCTCCTTGCAGTTGTTCTTGGGGGTATTTCCTCTTTGAGAGGGGCAGGAAAGGACAAAATGCTTTGTTTCCTAACTAGTGGGAAGTCCAATCATGCAGCAACACCACTTCTCAGGTCTAAAGGATAGTGCAGAGAGTTTTAAGAGTATCTTTCACACCACTGTGCTTGGTGCCAGAGGACAAATATCAGAAAATCAGTCAAGGTGTTTTACAAAGCCAAGGTATCAGGTGTGTCTGACTGTTAAAGATTAAACCTAGTGCTTGTAAGAAAAAATAAATAAATTGGAGTTGAGGAACGAAGTCAAATGAGGTTAAAATATGGACAAATAGGGTGGCTGGGTGGATCAGAATAATTCCAGAGATGTCAGTTCATGGTCAAGTCTAGATACTTAAAAACTTCCCGATTCACCACAACAATCCTGATGAAGATACCAATCCTCATTCTTTCATTTTTATCACACAAAAGAAGCCCAAGAATAAGAATATTCTAGATACACTTAGTGCTGATGAGGTAATTTGGAGCTGAAATAGTATTCACCATTTAGATGCTAATGAAGCTCTAAGTTCCTAGATGGGCCAAGTCGAAGAGGAAAGGAGATCTGACTGGTGAATATCAGTCTCTAGGCTTCCGGGCTCCGTTGTGGGCTTCCCTGGTGACTCAGATGGTAAAGAGTCTGCCTGCAGTGTGGGAGATCCAGGTTCAGTGCCTGGGTTGGGAAGATCCTCTGGAGAAAGGAATGGCAGTCTATTCCAGTATACTTGCCTGGAGAACTCCATGGACAGAGGAGCCTGGTGGGCTATAGTTCATGGGGTTGCAAAGAGTCAGACATAACTGAGTGACTACGCTTTCACTTTCAGGCTTGCTGGCTCCTGTGTGGGTGTAACATTGACCCCACCCCGCAACTAAAGGCTACAAGAAGTGCTCGTTTGGGCTTAGAATGGTATTCAGTGGATGATACCAAGTTTTCCAAAGTGGAAAGCACTGTGTAAGCACTTTCATGTCTGGCACAAATAGCCAATCAATATTCTTACCTTTTTGTGGGCTTCCCTGGTGACTCAGATGGTAAAGAGTCTGCCTGCAGTGTGGGAGATCCAGGTTCAGTGCCTGGGTTGGGAAGATCCTCTGGAGAAAGGAATGGCAGTCTATTCCAGTATACTTGCCTGGAGAACTCCATGGACAGAGGAGCCTGGTGGGCTATAGTTCATGGGGTTGCAAAGAGTCAGACATAACTGAGTGACTACGCTTTCACTTTCAGGCTTGCTGGCTCCTGTGTGGGTGTAACATTGACCCCACCCCGCAACTAAAGGCTACAAGAAGTGCTCGTTTGGGCTTAGAATGGTATTCAGTGGATGATACCAAGTTTTCCAAAGTGGAAAGCACTGTGTAAGCACTTTCATGTCTGGCACAAATAGCCAATCAATATTCTTACCTTAGGTACAGGAATATATTAGAGGATATCCATAGCAGCTGCCCAAGACCCAGTTAGGACACAATAAATCTGGGGCTTTAGTTCATTCAAAGTGATTTTTCTGGTTAGAAATCTAATCCCTGGAAGACAAAATTGTGGCTTCAATTCTTAAAGAAGCAGGGAGCAGCCCCTCCCCACCCTCAGTATAAGGGCAACAAGGCCTACTACAAAGCCCGTGTGATAAGTGATATAAAACTGGGGAAGCTAGTTTGGCTCCTACCTTCTCAGGGGAGCTGGGAAGGAGGGCACAATCTCCCTGATTATTCGCATTTCAAAAGGTAGTTTCCCAATGTGGGAGATCTGGGTCGGGAAGATCTCCTGCAGAAGGAAATGGCAAACCACTCCAGTGCTCTTGCCTGGAAAATGCTATGGACAGAGGAGCCTGGTAGGCTACAGTTCATGGGGTCACAAAGAGTCGGACACGACTGAGGGACTTCATTTTCACTTTCAAAAAGATGGTCTTCAAACAGATGGCCAAGTAGCATATGAAGAGATGTTAAGCGTCGCTAGTTATTAGAGAAAAGAAAGTGAAAGTGAAGCCCCTCAGTCGGGTCAGACTCTTTGAGACCCCATGGACTGTAGCCAACCAGTCTCCTCCGTCCAGGGGATTCTCCAGGACAGAAAACTGGAGTGGGCTGTCATTTCCTTCTCCAGAGGATCTTCCAGACCCAGGGATCAAACCTGGGTTTCCCACATTGTAGGCAGACGCTTTACCGTCTAAGCCACCAAGGAAGTAATTATTAGAGAAATACACATCAAAAGTGCAATGAGATATCACCTCACACCAGCCAGAAAGGCTATCATCGAAAAATCCACAACAATAAATGCTGGAGAGGATATGGAGAGAAGGGAACCCCTTCTACACTGTTGGTGAGAATGTAAATTGATTCATCCACTATGACAGAGGAGCCTGGTAGGCTACAGTTCATGGGGTCACAAAGAGTCGGACACGACTGAGGGACTTCATTTTCACTTTCAAAAAGATGGTCTTCAAACAGATGGCCAAGTAGCATATGAAGAGATGTTAAGCGTCGCTAGTTATTAGAGAAAAGAAAGTGAAAGTGAAGCCCCTCAGTCGGGTCAGACTCTTTGAGACCCCATGGACTGTAGCCAACCAGTCTCCTCCGTCCAGGGGATTCTCCAGGACAGAAAACTGGAGTGGGCTGTCATTTCCTTCTCCAGAGGATCTTCCAGACCCAGGGATCAAACCTGGGTTTCCCACATTGTAGGCAGACGCTTTACCGTCTAAGCCACCAAGGAAGTAATTATTAGAGAAATACACATCAAAAGTGCAATGAGATATCACCTCACACCAGCCAGAAAGGCTATCATCGAAAAATCCACAACAATAAATGCTGGAGAGGATATGGAGAGAAGGGAACCCCTTCTACACTGTTGGTGAGAATGTAAATTGATTCATCCACTATGGAGAATAGTATGGAGGTGCCTTAAAATCTAAAAACGGAGCTACCATATGACCCTGCAATCCCACACCTGGGCATACATCCTAAGAAAAACATGGTCTGAAAGGATACGTGCATCCCAGTGCTCGCTGCAGCACTATTTACAATAGCCAAGACGTGGAAGCAGTCTAAATGTTCATTGACAGAGGAATGGATAAGGAAGATGTAGTACATATGTACACCTCAGACATTAAAAAATGAAATAATGCCACTTGCAGCCACATGGATGAACCTGGAGAGTGCCATACTGAGTGAAGTGAGTCAGGGAGAAAAGGAGAAATATTGTAGGACATCCCTTATATGTGGACTCTAAGAAGAAAGGATACGAACGAACTAATTCACAAAAGGGAAAGCGATTCACAGACCTAGAAAACAAACTTAGGTTGCTGGGGGGCCGGATGTGGGAGAAGGGATAGGGAGGGATTTGGGGAAGGACATGTGCACACTGCTATATTCAAAATGGGTAACCAACAAGGACCTACTGTCTAGCACAGGGAACTCTGCTCAGTGTTACGTGGCAGCCTGGATGGGAGGGGAATTTGGGGGAGAATAAATACATGCTGTTTACCTAAAACTATCACAATATTGTTGATCAGCTAGACAACAATACAAAATAAAAAGTTAAAAAAAAAAAAAAGACGGTCTTCTGTCTCTGAGGAATGCCTGCATTGCAAAACTGGTTAGAAACTTGTTTAACCATTATAAAGGTTTATGTACATTTGAAAAGGACATAAAAGAAATTCTGAAATATAAAGAAGGGGGAAGGATGTCTCCTCCCCATTTCCCTTAAGAGCATTAAACCTCTTTGTTTAATTTATGTTCACCTTTCCAGGACCAATGGGCTCAAAAGTAGCTGGGTCCTCATGGGAAAATGCTGACTGTGTCTTCAGACCTGTTCCAATCCACTTATGCCTTGTGCTAACTGATGGACAAGTCGACTCTTGTCTCTGAGTTGGTTTTCTCATCTTTGAAATGAGGATTATAATTGCTACCTCGTAAGATCTTGAGGAATAAGTGAAGTAATACTTTAAAGTCACCTGGAACACGGCGGGCACTTCAAAATATTCACCTTTGAAATTAAAGTATATAATGTCATGAGGCTTGGAAGGGTTGAATGAAGAGTAGTTCACAAATACTGAGCCTGGGAGATTCACCTATGCCAGATGGTTACAGGGCAGACCAGAGGGGAACGCCCCTCGGAGCAGCTGGGAATACATTCAGGGAACTTATTTCCCTAAGAGATGTCATAGTCTGAAAATGTAAGTCAGTTAGGGGAGGGTTTAAAACACTCATGAATGCTAGCTCTCAATGGGCTGGTAGGGAAGCGGCAGGCAGGCGTTGGAACACAACTCTGAGGCTGATAGCTTCCAGGGTAAAGCTTTTCCCGTGAAGTGGTCTAGGAAAAACTGTCACAGGCAAGCTCTGGCCGGACAGATGTATCACAGGTTTGGACTTAGAGGATAATTCTTCTATTTCTGTGCTCCACATCCCACAGGGCCCCCCAAATCCCCCAGGGATGACAGGCTGAATTTGCAGTGATACCTTTCTACTGGCTCCCTTGCCAGTTCTGCCAGTAGGCAGCATCCTTCAGCACCGGCTCCACTCCCCTGCAGGACACCTGCCCACGTGTGCTGCTGGAGGACCACTTCTCCTGAGATGGGGGAGGAAGCCAGGACACAGAGAGTCAGGTGGTCAAGTGCCACCTCCCAAGCTTCACTCTCCAACCCCTTACCCCCTGCGTTGGTGGGGGCTGCCTTTCGGTTGCCATAGCAACCAGAGGTAGGTTGGGGTCCCTGGCCGCCATCTTGTAGAGATGCTGGCCAGGTAAGTTAAGACTGCTCTGTTTCTCCCAAGGCCAGATGGTGCAGCCCCAAGGTGAGACTACCGCATGGATCAGGAGAGAGCGTCCTAGAGTGAAACCCCACTGGGGCTTTGACTCTTTGAGGCTGGGGAGAGGTTGGGAGGAGCGATGGGCCACAGTGGCCCCAGATTCCTGGGGATTTTCCCAGCTTCCTTTGGTGCACTCACTCCACCTTGGCCAGCACCCGAGGAGAGGCTGGAGCTGAAAGGAGGCGAGACCCACTCCCACCCCTCTCACCTTACCGCTACCCTGACCTCCTGTCCTCACTCAAAGTCAGAAAGTGGCCAGGATGGGCCAGTCAAGCACCCTGGGTGGCAAGATCTGCTGTGAGAGAGGGCGGGTCGGGAACGAGGCCGGCGGGAGAGATAGCAGGAAGTCGATGTTCATCTGGAGTGGCTGCGGCGGGCGGGAAGCGGGGACTGTGGAAGAGATGACAGGATCAGAGCAGGGTGTGTGTGCGGGGGGAGGCGGGGATGACAGAGCCCATGGGGAGGCTTAGAACGGCGCTAAGCCGGCGCTGGGGGATGATTGAAGGGCGGCTCGGGAGGGATTGAAGCCAGAGTCTGAAGGATTTGCTGCAGAGCGAGAGCCTGATGGAGCACGGGGGACACTTTGAGGCAGGAGATCGCCGGCCTCCCGTCCCCGGGGGCGGGGGCGGAGGGGTGATTTAGCACCTGGGAGGGCGGGAGCGGCAGGACCGCTGCTTCCGGGACGGCACGGGTAAGGAACCGCAGCCTGAACCCATCCATCCCCGCCGAGGGCGCCGCGGCAGCGGAGGCCCGAGGAGCTGGCTCCAGAATGCGAGCCTGCCAGCATATTTTGTCCTCAACATTCAAATAAATTCCAGGGCAGACTTACTCCGGGAAAAGGAAGTTTGGTTCAAAGGAAACATAATGAATTGGCTGAAATAAATAGCTAATTGGTTCCAGATAGCATCAGAAACCCAGAGAGGGCGCTCTGAGATGCGCGGCGGGCCCGCGAGACAAACCTCTGCCAAGCGCAGGGTGGCACCGGGCTCAGCCCCAAAGGCAGTCCCAAAGCCAGCAGCCTGCAGCTGCTTCTCGGTTGTATGGACTGCCCTGTGGCCATCACTGGCCTGGTGGCACTAAGGGAAAAACAGCTTCTGGAAATAGCCCCTGGAGATTCAGTCTAGGCCCTGTCAGTGCACCTTAAATACCTTGATGAGCTTCTCTGAATGCCAGTTTTCTCAACTTACAGTGGTGATAAAACCAGCTTAACATCTGACCTGACTGCTTTCTCAAGACTCAAATGAGAAAAGGTTATGTCACAAAGTTGGCAATTGTTTTCCATTCGACACTAAGCTCCATGAGAGAAGGGGGTCTGTTTGGCTCACTTCTCCACACCCTGTGTTGAACGTAATGGCTGGCACGAGGATTTGTTGAATAAATGTGGACTATTCACTACCCGAGGGGTGTGTGTGCATGCTCAGTTACTTCATTCGTGTCTGACTCTGTGCGACCCTATGGACTATAGCCTGCCTTCTCAGCCCATGGGATTCTCCAGGAAAGAATACTGGAGTGGATTGCCATGCCCTCCTCCAAGGGATCTTCGTGACCCAGGCATCAAACCCAGGTCTCCTGCAGCTCCTACATTGGGAAGTGGACACTTTACCACTGAGCCACCTGGGTAGCCCTCTGGGATCCCAGGGGTATCCCAGATCATTGACAGGTGAACTGAGCCCAAGAAAGTTGGATGTCCAACCCAGTGGTACTGGTTGTGATGCTGCCCTAAGCCAACCCCAAATGATATCTGGCTTGGCCTTCATTTTGAGTTACCCATAGCTCTGTTGTCCAGGAAAACAGAAAATGGGGAGTTATTTCAAGTTTAATGGAGAGGGTGGGCCATGAACTAGATTTCTCCTGCTTGCTTCAGGAGCCGCTGAGTCAGGAGCAGAACTCCTGGGAGCTCCATGTTTCATGTCCCTCTCGGTCACACTATGACTGCCATACTCAATCTGATGTTGGGGGCCACACAGAATATCAGTCATCTTAAACTGCATACACATTTTACATTAATTACAGTTTAGTTATAACTAGGAGTTAAGTAGGCTTCCCAGATGGTGCTGGTGGTAAAGAACCCACCTGCCAATGCAGGAGATATAAGAGACAGGTTTGATCCCTGGGTTGGGAAAATCCCCTGGAGGAGGGCATGACAACCAACTCCAATATTTTTGCCTGGAGAATCCCATGGACAGAGGAGCCTGGCGGGCTACAGTCCATATGGTCACAAAGAGTCAGACATGACTAAAGTGACTTAGCGCACCCACGTGCACACACACACACACACACAGGAGTTAAGGGCCACTTGGCTAGTTGGATGGCATTACCAATTAAATGGACGTGAGTTTGAGTAAGCTCCGGGAGTTGGTGATGGACAGGGAAGCTTGGCATGCTGCAGTCCATGGGGTTGCAAAGTCGGATATAACTGTGCAACTGAACTGACTGACTGGCTAGTTGACATGTTTTATAGACATGTAATCAAAAATTTATTAATTTTGATTTTACCATTTTCTTTTGCCATCATGAAGCCAATTAATTCTTTTCTTCAGGTGTCAAACTCTGTCAGAGATCCTTAAACCATTCAGAGGACCAGGCACCGAAGCAGTTGGGAAAAAGAGAGAAAGTGAAGCTGCCAGAACACCCTGTGTTCTCCTAGAAAGGGGAGAAGCAGTCTGGCCTTTGGCTTCAGCACTTTTCCAGGAAATAAGAGACCTGTATCTGTGCCCAGAAATAGTCACTGTATACTGTGTGATTTGGGGCAAGCTGCATGATCTGTCTGGCCTTCATTTTGGGAGCCCCTGGAATAGGGCTTGAGAAACGAGGATGCAGGTTACAGGGGAAGATGATCATCAAGGTTTCTCTCCCCCAGGTCAGAAGCTTTGCTCAGGGCAGGATGTCTGAACACTTGGAGACTGAACTGAGAGCATGCTTTTTTTCTTTCTGGGTGGCAGAGACCCTTCTTTGTGTGGCATGAGTTAGCCACCCCCTTCAGTCCCTGCGGACCAAGAAGAGGCCCAGGCAGACCCCTGCCCATTGCACTAGCTCCCAACCTCCCTCTGTAAGTCAGTGAAAACAACACCAGAGAGAGTCCTTGCTTCGTTGTGGCTTGTTTCCAGCACCCTGGAATAAGAAAAGGAGGGAATAACAAAAGACAGCACTCATTCCAAGCTTCTTATGGACCAAGCACTGCCCTAAGCATTTTGCATTTATTAGTTAACATGCTTAATTCTCACAAAAACCCGAAAATGTAGGTATTATCAATATTATTACTTCTATTTTTCAGAAGAGGAAACTGAGGCATAAGATGAGAAGTAGGTTGTTCAGGATCATGTAGCTGTAAAACAGCACTATTTCTGTTTTCAGGGAGCTCACAATTTAAGCAATGCATAAGAGTGAGTCAAGCACCCAGTGTGTTCCCAGCCTTGAACTAGGTACGACAGGAAATAAGTAAGAAGATAAGATATTGACCCTGCCTTTCAAGGAGTCTAACTTGAAAAGTATGACAACCAACCACTAAATTCCTTGAGACAGGGATCCATCTGCCTGATCATGACTCCATCTCCAATGCTGACTTGGTAAGCTCAGTAAATATTGCTTAAATGATTTATTGAAACAAATATACGTATTAGTTTGCAATGGGATGTCTTTTTTTGGGATACGAAATGTGTGTTTTCCCACCCTGCCACTAATTCTGCAGTTCTGACACCAGCTGCATGTCCTCCAGTTCATCCTGTTCTGACACTGACTGCCTGGAGATAACATCAGACTCCCGCAGTTCTAAGGATTTAGTCATACAAGACTGCCCCCACTTCAGATGCCAATCACAAATCCTGGGGGCCACCCATACTTCTGACTGCCTAGCTATATATCAGAGGTTCTCACAACCTCCTCTCAGGTGCAATAATTCTGTAGAACAACCCACAGAACTCAGAAAAACACTTTATTTGTGTCTGTGTGAGCTCAGTCACTTCAGTCATGCCCAGCTCTTTGCAACCCCTATGGACGGTCGCCCACCAGGCTCCTCTGTCCATGGGATTCTCCAGGCAAGAATACTGGAGTGGGTTGCCATACCCTCCTCCAGGGGATCTTCCCGACCAAGGGATTGAACTCAAGTCTCCTGCATTGCAGGCAGATTCTAGACCACTGAGCCACAGAGTAAGCCTTTATTTGTGCTTACCTGTTTATTATAAAGGATGCAACTCAGGAACAGCCAAATAAAAGCGATATATCAGGAAAGTTTGCGGGGGAGGGATGGGTGGCAGGAATTCCATACTTCCCCAGGTATGCCACCTTCTGAGCACATCACTTTGTTCACCAACCTAGATGCTCTCCAAATCCTATGGGTTATGAGTTTTGAGGGAAGCTTTGTTACCTAGGAGAAGGAAATGGCAACCCACTCCAGTACTCTTGCCTGGAGAATCCCATGGAGGGAGGAGCCTGGTAGGCTACAGTCCATGGGGTCACAAAGAGTCGGACACGACTGAGCGACTTCACTTTCACTTTCACTTGTTACCTAAGAACTATTGATGAAATCATTGGGTATTGATGATTGAGTTTAATTATCAGCCTCTCTCTCTTCCCTGAAGGTCATCAGGATAGAACTTTCAGTTCTAACTTGATGATCCTGTCCAGGTCTTTTTAGCCACCTACTCTCATCCTGAAACTATCTAGTGCCCCTCCCTAGCCCACTGCCAACCCAACTAGAGACATCCAGTGAGCAGGCAAAAGACATTCATCACTCAGGAGATTCCATGGGTTTTAGGAATGCTTTGCTAGGAACCTGGGACAAAGACCAGATATGTACTTTTATGATACCACAGGCAACTTGCAATATCATCACTTTGCAGTCCTTAGAGGACCAGGTGTGGGCTGAGCTTGGGTTTTTCAAAGATTCCCCACCCCCAGTGCATATCTGTCAGACCCCAGGCTTTCTTCCAATGGGCTGTTTTCTAGGCCAGCCCCGTCCGGCATTCTACCTTGGTACTCAGGCCCTAAGAGAAAGAACGGAGAGACAGAAAGGAGGACAAAGATACTCTACCATCTTCACTGAGCCCCTTCATTGAGGATGCAAACATTTGTCCCCTCCATTTTCCAGGCTGAATCTTTCCATCTAGAAATCAGGGCCCACAGCCTCTAGTTGCAGTTCTTCCAGGAGCTCCCCTGATCTGAGCTCCAGAAATGCATGATGAGAACTACTGTCCCTCCTCCTCCCCCTGCTCCCGCCTGCAGACAGGCAAACATCCCAACTCCCCAGGAGGTGGGAGAGGCCAGAACAAGCCACTAGGATCCAGTGGACAGAGAGATGAAAACAAACTTGGCCCTTGGTGATTTTCCTCTCTGGATTTTATAAGCCGGCACAGTTACTGAGTGAAATTGGATCCATGTGGTCCTGATTCATTTGTACAATGGGAGAGGGTTTGTGCATAAGAGAGATAGAGATCCCAGAGGCCCATTTCAGTTGATTTAACAAATCCCTTTCAAGCTCTTATTTTTTCATTACAAAGCAGAAGTTGCTTGTTCCCAAACCATACACATACATACACACACATAGGCATACGCCCCACTGGTTTCAGTAGCTCTCCAAGCCCTGAAGACTGAAATACTCCCATGAATCAAGAGTTAGAGGAAATTTCCCCATATTCTGCATGTAGCATCTGCTGGGAAATGGACCAAGAAAGGAGTCTAGGAAGAAAAACTCGTCAGAACCGGGAGGAAAGAGGCAAAGTGCCCTTCCTGCACTAAGAAGTCAGTGCCGCTGTAGCACCTTCTTTTAGAAAGACCATCGTGGCTCTGAACCTACCTCTTGAGTCTGGGTTTTATTTTGGTTTCGGTGAGAGGGCCTTGGGCTAAGAATATGGACCCAAAGTTGGTGGGGGAACCCTGAGACAGGTTTCCCATCCTCTCTGCTGAGCAGAACCTTGCAGAGGCATCTATAGCAGCATTTCATGGGCAATGCCAGACAGAGCATCTATTAATAGATAGAGGAGAAATGGAGTCCAGAGAGCTCAGCTGTGGCTCTTGCTCCCCACTTACTGGCTATGTGACTGTCCTCAAGTCACTTAACCAATGAGCTTCATCCCCTTGCCTGTGCAATGAGTATAATGAAATCTGAAACCTTACTGGAACAAATTAGGATGGGCTGAAAATGTTTTTAACCTGCCTCCAAATGGTAAAGAATCTGCCTGCAATGCAGGAGACCTGGGTTTGATCCCTGGGTCAGGAAGATCCCCTGGTGAAGGAAATGGCAACCCATTCCAGTATTCTTGCCTGAGAAATTTCATGGACAGAGGAGCCTGGTGGGCTGTAGTCAGACACAACTGAGCAACTGACAGCTGTCACTTTCCTATGCAAAGTGAGATATAGTTGAACCTCTCTTGGATGGTATCAGTAACAGTCTTATTTGCAAGTGTCTTCAAGGCAAAGAATCCTGCTGCTCCCCGCAGGAACGGCTGCCCTTGTCTCATACCTGTTTGGGAAGTCCTTCTTAGCATCCACCTGCTCTGCTTCTGAAACAGCTTACATTTTATGCCATAAGTGGCCCTGAGTGTGTTTTCCTGTGATGATACAGTTGTCCTTACTGTTTTATGTGCACACCTTCCACACACTGCCCACTACGGGAACATGAGCTTGGCAAAGTGGAGGAAGGCAGGGTTCTGGAAGGTTCCGCCCTCAGAGTCCTGAGCCGTGCAGAGCTCCGAGCAGCACAGCACTTCCATTGCCCCCAGAGTCACAGAGTGGAGTCAGGCTGCCAGAAGTGTCTCTCCAGTTTCCTCATCAGAAGGCAAGTCATCTGAGCAGCTTGGACTGTTTTTCAAATCAACCGATGTGAAAATCCACCTAGAACTCGGGTTATAAAATATGTCATTTTCATCTGTGAAATGTGCACCCACTGATCTCATATCCTCCCTGAAGATGGGGAACACTCTCACCTCCCCCCTCCAGTTTAATGTACATCTGATACGTGGGCAGACCTCAACCCCACCTGCATCTCTTGGAGCCATTTCCTTCCATTTACGAGTAAATGATGGTTCCAGTGAGCCAGGCTGATGGGAACAGCACTCACCCTGGGGCAGAGGCAGGGGGGTGTGCTCCTTCTCGCTCGCCCTTTCAGGACCTCACCTAGCACACATAGAAGCTCCAGAATGCCGAGATTCTTTGCAGCCTGCCTCTGTCCGCACCCCCAATTCAATCACGCAGCCCTGCCTGTGAGCATCAAAACGAATTTTCTCTCCTAATGACTCCCTTAACTGAGCTGATGGCAGACCTTCCTCAGGGCCCCGTGGGTAAGAGGGCTGGAGAGAGTTGATCCCTGGCCTCTGTGCCCCTTTCCCCTCTGTCTCGGTGAAGCAGAGATGCCCAGATGGACACATTCCCCAGAAATGCCCAGAGCTGAGAAAGAGGAGAGAGTAGTTTGAGCGACAGGAGGTGGGCTGCGTGGTCCCCACGGGCTGTCCCTCTCCTGGCAGCTCCATTTCAGTTCCATTAACCTCTCTCTGCATGCACTGAGTTAATGGCCTGGGAAGGACGGATCACCCTACCTGCCCGCCCAGAGGACGGGTCTACTTGTTGCCAGTCTCAGCACTGGCATGCGTGTTGGGAGGGTTGATTTGTGGGCCGGCTCTCCAGCTGCCTGACTTTGGAAAGAAGGGATCAACTCACACCCCTGCCCCCCTCCCAGAGCTATGTGATGGGCAGCTAAGATGCTGATGGGCCTGGGAGGAAAATTCCTCCTGTTCACCTTCCTCCCAAGGAGCCTCAGAGTTTCTCCTCAACAGCTAGGGAGATTTAATTATGGAAACTTCCTAAGTGCACGAAAAGGGTCTGTGAATAAGAAACCCTTATATTTTATGAACTCTTCCATTTCTGCTGTTGGATCTCCTAATTCACCCACACACTTGTGAGGAAGAGGAGGCTGCATGGTGAGGCTCTAAGATGCAAAGGGAGAAGTGACTTGGCAGGTTGATGTCAAGGGCCCGAGACCCAGCCTCCATGGCTGTACCTTGCTGGCACTCTCCTGACTTGGAGATTCATGGTGCCATCTCCCAGAGTGGAACTAGACACACTCATTAATCAAGGCAGGATGGTAGGTTGGGGGATTGGAATTAGGACAGAATGGGCTGTCTGCTGTTCAGATTCACGTGACCTGGTTGATCATAGGGGTGGGCACCAGACAAGGGCAACCCATTCATAGGCTCATCAGAGGCCTGTGACACGGTCAGGTGCAGAAAGCCATCAGCTCAACCAATCAGGCCCTCTCCCATTTTGGAAAATGAAAGGATTAAGACATCAGCAGGGACAGAAGTAAGAAGCCACAAAAGAGAAGGCACATGAGTCCTGTTGGTGACAGAGTCTAGAGGGAAGAGCCACAAATGCCGGCTTGTGGGTCCTTGGAGAACATATCCTAAGAGGTACCTTGGACCCCCACCTCACTCCACCTTCCTGTCTAAGCCCAATGCCACAGCTTCTGTCCTGAGATGTGATCATGAATATCCTTGTAAATAAATTTCCATATGCTAGACAGGCTCCCAATAAGCTGGGGAAAGGGCAGAGGGTGTCTTAAATTTACCTGATTAAACATCACACAGGTGGACTTCCCTTGAGGTCCAGAGGCTAAGAATCTGCCTGCCAATGCAGGGGATCCAGGTTCGATCCCTGGTCTGGGAAAATTCCACACGCTGTGGGGCAACTGACCCCACACACAACTGCTGAAGCCTGCAGTTGTGCTCTGCAATAAGAGAAGGCACCACAATGAGAAGCCTGCACACGGCAGCTAGAGTAGCCTGCACTCACCACAAGCAGAGAAAGCCCACATAGAGCAATGAAGACCCAGCACAACCAAAAGTAAATAACCTCACACAGGCAGTTTGTTCAACCTACAGACACCTGGGTTCCTTTCCTGACCACTGGATCTGAATCTCCAAGACGGGCCAGGATATGGACTTTTTACCATACACCCTGGGGGGACCTATGGCACATTAGGAAAACGCTAGTTTACTCCCATCTTCCTTAATCCCTGTAATCTGTTGAATTGATTGTGCAACACCTCATTGCTTTAAAAAAAAAAAAAAAGAGGTGAGATACCCATTTAGGGGTACAGCCAGGCAAAAAAAAGGAAGTTACACAAATTTTTTGTCCCCTCTATTTTCCCACAGCCCCAAGGTAAGATAGTCTAGCAATTGGAGCAGATTCCCTCTGGATGGCTATGATACAGGTGACACGTCCAGGGCCTTGAATTTGCTGCTGCTGGGCTACCATCTTCAGCAGTTAAGTCATGGCTCTGCCTTAACTCTATTCCCAAAGACTCATTTTTCTTTTCTGTGGTAAGAGAATTTTTACCTGGACATGTAGCAGCTCAAAATAAAGAATGTGTTTTCCAGCTTCCTTGAGGCTATGTGTTTGTATATTAGTTGCTCATTTTTATCCAACTGTCTGCTATCCCATGGACAGTAGTCTGACCCAATGGACTGCAACTCCCCCCACCCCCGGCTCTTCTGTCCATGGGATTCTCCAGGCAAGAATACTGAAATGGATGCCATTCCCTTCTCCAGGCTATCTCCCCGACCCAGGGATGGAACCTGGGTCTCCTGCACTGCAGGTAGATTCTTTACCATCTGAGCCACCAGGCTGGAAGTGGCCATATGACTAAGTTGTGGCCAGTGGGATGTGAGCAAAAGCAATGCACACAACTTATTGATCAGAATTTATGGGAAAGATGTGTGCTCTTCCTGCCTCCTTTTTCCTATCTACTGGTTGGAATGCAGAGCAGTTGTTGAGGCACCTTGGACCATGTGAATGAGGTTTTTCCAGAGGAAACAGAACCAAAAGGATGCACATGTGTGTGAGTGATATGTGTGTATTATATATTTATTTACACATATATAAAGAGATTTATTATAAGAAATTGATTCACATTTTTATGGATGTTGACAAGTCCCAAGTTCTGCAGTTGGCAAGGTGGAGACCAAGGAGAGCTGGTGATGTCATTCTAGTCCAAAGACCAGCAAGTTCAGGCCCAGGAAGAACCAGTGTTTCAGTTCAAATCCAAAGGTAGGAAGAGACCAGCGTTCCAGCTTGAAGGCGGTCAGGCAGGAGGAGTTCCCGCTTATGTGGCAGGGGTTGGGGATCAGCCCTTTTGCTCTGGTCAAGCTTTCAAATGGTTGGATGAAGCCCACCCACATTCGGGAGGGCAATCTGCTTTACTATGTCTATCAATCTAAATGCTGCTGCTGCTGCTGGTAAGTCACTTCATTCGTGTCCGACTCTGTGAGACCCCATAGACGGCAGCCCACCAGGCTCCCCCATCCACGGGATTTTCCAGGCAAGAACACTGGAGTGGGTTGCCATTTCCTTCTTCAGTGCATGAAAGTAAAAATTGAAAGTGAAGCCACTCAGTCGTGTCCGACTGGCAGCGACCCCAGGGACTGCAGCCTACCAGGTTCCTCCGTCCATGGGATTTTCCAGCCAAGAGTACTGTAGTGGGTTGCCATTGCCTTCTCCAGATTTAAATGCTAAACTCATCCAAAATCAATGCCACAGAAATACCCAGAATTAGGTTGACCAAGTATATGGGCACCCCATGGGTGCAGTCAAGTTGACACATAAAATGAACTATCACAACATACAACTTGAAGGATGACAGAGCAACAAGGAAGAGGGGCCTTGATTTCTATACTATGGAACTACTATCCCAGCCCTGTTGCAAGAGAGAAAAATAGACTATATTGTATAAGCCACTATTATTTTGGATTTTGTTATAGCATTACTGCAGCTATATCTAAATCTTAACGATAGGGTTTTGGTGCAATTTTCAAACAGGGTTATCTTTTCAGGGGAGTTTATCTCACTTTATGGCAAGGCTTAACCCCCCACTCCCTAGAAGATTCCCATACGTGCCTCTTGTCCATGACAACTGGTCCTGCACTTCACAAGTCCTTGTTCTGAGGGACAGGATATCAGAGGCAGATGCCGACTTCCACTAGCACATGCAATGGCATCCTAGCATCCACACACACAGTGAATTATTTGTTTATTTATTTATCCCTTCATTTTTGGCTGTGCTAGCTCTTAGTTGCTCACGTGGGCTTTCTCTAGTTGCAGCCAGCGGAGGCTCCTCTCGAGTTGCGGGGCGCGGGCTTCTCCTGTTGCGGAGCACAGGGCACGTGGGCTCAGTAGGTGTGGTGCTCAGGCTTAGTTGCCCTGTGGCATGTGAAACCTTCCCAGACCAGGGATCGACCCACGTCCCCTGCATTGGCAGGCAGATTCTTAACCACTGGGCCACCAGGGAAGTCCAGAGAGAATATATTTAGAAGTCCTTTCCTCTATTTAGCAAAGTTACTTTCAGTAATGATTATGAAATAAACAATAATAATGGCCAGAAAAGAAACACAGTGAAAATGTTATTTTATTAAACTTCTTATGTGAACGCATTCCGATAAAAAAAATAATAATATTTTAGGTAAATTAGTAATTAATAAATGAATTTTAATAAAACCCAAGCATTTGCAAATGGGATAATTTAGGCACTATTAAATTATACCAATGATCTTATATTTCACCTTTGAGATTATTCTTTAGCATTAAAACAATTAATACTTTTAAAATAATAATAAAATTTGATATTAAAGATATTATTTAAATTATGCAAAATATTTCACATATGAACTAAAATTTGCATTTAACCAAATAATAGCGTTACATTTCATGGCTTGTTTCATTGTTTTAAATTTTAAACACAAATAAAAATTTCAAGTGGTCACATAGAATGACAGAATTGGAGGAATTCAAGGTCTAAGCTGCTTCTTTAAAATCTCCGCGCTATCACTGTTGATTGAGAGGCTACTGTTCAAATGCAGAAATATGTCATACTCCAGGAGCTGGAGACAAACTCCACCTGCAGCAACCGTGTCAGTCTTTCAGTCGTATCTGACTCTTTGTGACCTCATGGCCTGTAGCCTGACAGTCTCCTCTGTCCATGGAATTTTCCAGGCAAGAGGACTGGAGTGGGTAGTCATTCCCTTCTCCAGGGGATCTTCCAGACTCAGGGATCAAACCCAGGTCTCCTGCATTACAGGCAGATTCTTTACCGTCCAAGCCACCAGGGAAGCCCCCACCTGAAACAAACCCTATCCCAAACAATCATGAACTGACTTGTAAAACTGAGTCCATGTGTGTCGAGAGGCAACTGAATGCTAGAAATACTCTCAATTAACTTCCATGTGCATGCAGTGCTTATCAAAGAATAATAAAACTGCCAATTTGAAGCTTACGTTTATTTATTTAGATAAAATTGACATATAACAGAGTATTAGTTTTAGGTATACAACATAATGATTTGATGTATATATGTGTATATGTATACATATATTGCAAAATTATTATCAGAATAAGTTTAATTAGCATCCATCACTATACATAGTTGTACATTTTTTCTTGTTATGGAAATTTCTAAGACCTACTCTCTTCGCAACCTTTGAATATACAGTACAGCGTTGCTAATTATAGACACCATGTTGTACATTATATCCCCAGATTTATCTTATATCTGGAAGTTTGTGCTTTTTGACCATTTTCACCCATTTTGCCCAACCTCCCACCCCCAATCCCTAGGCTCTAGGATTTTTATGGGTTCATTTTTTATCAGATTCCATTTATAAGTAAGATCATACAGGATTTGTCTTTTTCTGTCTGACTTATTTCACTTAATATAATGCCCTCAAGATCCATCCATGTTGTAGCAATTGGCAAGATTTCCTTCCTGTTTTATGGCTGAATAATATATATATGAGTAACATATGCATGTATTTTCTTCCATCAATCATCCATCAGTAAACATGTATGTTGCTTCCACGTCTTGGAAAATAATGCTGCAGTGAACACAGGAATGCGGGTGTCTTTTTGAGACAGTGATTTCACTCCTATTAGATGAATACTCAAGTGTGGAATTGCAGTACCATGCAGTCGTTCTGTTTTCAGTTTCTTGAAACTGTTTTACATTCCCTCCCACAGAGCACAAGGGCTCTGCTTACTCCACATCCTCACCAACACTTGTTATTTCTTGTCACTTTAATAATGACCATTCTAACAGGTGTGTGGTGGTATCTCACTGTAGTTTTAATTTACATTTCCCTGATGATTAGTGATGTTGAGCACCTCTTCATGTGCCTGTTGGCCAGTTGAAGGTCTTCTTTTGAAAAATGTCTGTTCAGACCCTTTGCCCACTGTCTAATCAGATTTTTTGGTGTTTTGCTATTTAGTTGTATGTTCTTGCCTGGAGAATCCCAGGGACAGGGGAGCCTGGTAGGCTGCCGTCTGCGGGGTCGCACAGAGTCGGACACGCCTGAAGCGGCTCAGCAGCAGCAGTAGCAGCAGCGTGCTTTATATATTTTGTGTCGTAACTGCTTTTCATATTCATAGCGTACACATATTTTCTCCTGTCTCATAGTTGCCTTTTCACTTTGTTGATCATCCCCTTTGCTGTGCAGANTTCAAAAGCATCGATTCTTCGGCACTCAGCTTTCTTCACAGTCCAACTCTCACATCCATACATGACCACAGGAAAAACCATAGCCTTGACTAGACAGACCTTAGTCGGCAAAGTAATATCTCTGCTTTTGAATATACTATCTAGGTTAAGTCATGGATAAATTATAGAGGATTAATCTGCATGAGAACCCCAGAGAGCTCATGTCCTTTATTCTCACTGGTTATTACTAAAATGTCCAATGACTAAGTCTTCAGGGTACCCTGGGTTTCTGGGACTCTGTTGCTTCTGTTTTGTTTTGGGCACAAAAAACCTTTATGGGAAGTGGGAGTCCTGGAGATACAAGGAGGTGCTCCTGACTTTTCCATCCTCTCCCAAAGTCACTTCTCCATGATATCAAGCATAATCTCTTCACACGTGTTTGAACACTTAAAAGGTGTAACATGGAGTTAACTTCACATGCCTTCTATTTACTACAGCTTACAAAAATCTTTATAGTAAGAACATTCAAGTTGCACAATATGCTTGGAAATAAGGGAAGGAAAAATGGAGGTCAGTCACATATACGTAACTCAATAATTTGTTGAGTCATTTTCCTCCAGTAGTAAACTTATGTCCTCTCAAAGAACACTTGTTTCCTATTCCTGTGTAACTGCATACCATTATCATGGTCACATTCTCTACTGCCTCCAGAAAGCAGAAACATTTATGTTATCTGTTATCCCATATGGAGATGCCACCCCCACATAGCGTGACATATACACAAAACAGTGCCTGCAGACATCTCAAGAACTAGGGAGGTGAGCCTGGATTAGAGGACAATGTTTGATGACCCCTTACGGGAGCTTACTTTTTACTCCCACTAGCAACTCCATCCCATCCAGAGTCTCAGTCTCAGAAGGGTTCTAGGGCCGAACTTATTCTCAGCGGTATTTGTTCTAAATATAAGCACATCTGATCTAAATGCAGTTATATAAAATTTACATTTATTATTGGCAATTGTAGCATTGAATCTTAATCTACAGCAATACCTTGTCATCTTCCTGGTTGTCCCCTTTCTTCCACCATACCTGTATCATGATCTTCTGCTGATGTTTTCCTAGATTAAACAAGCTTGGCCTCTTGATCTCACCCATCTGAGGTCCAGGCTTTCCAGGATGNTAATCTACAGCAATACCTTGTCATCTTCCTGGTTGTCCCCTTTCTTCCACCATACCTGTATCATGATCTTCTGCTGATGTTTTCCTAGATTAAACAAGCTTGGCCTCTTGATCTCACCCATCTGAGGTCCAGGCTTTCCAGGATGAAAGAAGAATGAGAATTTGGGGAGCATAATTGCTTAGTACTACAATGCTCTCACTCTAGCTTACCAGAAAATGTTAGCTGCTCCAAACAATATGACTTTATGCCATCAATAGGTGCTGAGCGTTGCTTTGTTGGGTGGGTGTTGTTCACCCCAAAATGTTCTCTTTTCCAACAAAGAGCTGTGTTATGCTTGCAAAAGCTCCTTGAAGTTGTTCTTGGGGGTATTTCCTCTTTGAGAGAGGCAGGAAAGGACAAAATGCTTTGTTTCCTAACTAGTGGGAAGTCCAATCATGCAGCAACACCACTTCTCAGGTCTGAAGGATAGTGCAGAGAGTTTTAAGAGTATCTTTCACACCACTGTGCTTGGTGCCAGAGGACAAATATCAGAAAATCAGTTAAGGTGTTTTACAAAGCCAAGTTGTTCTTGGGGGTATTTCCTCTTTGAGAGAGGCAGGAAAGGACAAAATGCTTTGTTTCCTAACTAGTGGGAAGTCCAATCATGCAGCAACACCACTTCTCAGGTCTGAAGGATAGTGCAGAGAGTTTTAAGAGTATCTTTCACACCACTGTGCTTGGTGCCAGAGGACAAATATCAGAAAATCAGTTAAGGTGTTTTACAAAGCCAAGGTATCAGGTGTGTCTGACTGTTAAAGATTAAACCTAGTGCTTGTAAGAAAAAATAAATAAATTGGAGTTGAGGAACGAAGTCAAATGAGGTTAAAATATGGACAAATAGGGTGGCTGGGTGGATCAGAATAATTCCAGAGATGTCAGTTCATGGTCAAGTCTAGATACTTAAAAACTTCCCGATTCACCACAACAATCCTGATGAAGATACCAATCCTCATTCTTTCATTTTTATCACACAAAAGAAGCCCACGAATAAGAATATTCTAGATACACTTAGTGCTGATGAGGTAATTTGGAGTTGAAATAGTATACACCATTTAGATGCTAATGAAGCTCTAAGTTCCTAGATGGGCCAAGTCAGAGAGGAAAGGAGATCTGACTGGTGAATATCAGTCTCTAGGCTTCCTGGCTCCATTGTGGGCTTCCCTGGTGACTCAGATGGTAAAGAGTCTGCCTGCAGTGTGGGAGATCCAGGTTCAGTGCCTGGGTTGGGAAGATCCTCTGGAGAAAGGAATGGCAGTCTATTCCAGTATACTTGCCTGGAGAACTCCATGGACAGAGGAGTCTGGTGGGCTATAGTTCATGGGGTTGCAAAGAGTCAGACATAACTGAGTGACTACGCTTTCACTTTCAGGCTTGCTGGCTCCTGTGTGGGTGTAACATTGACCCCACCCCGCAACTAAAGGCTACAAGAAGTGCTCGTTTGGGCTTAGAATGGTATTCAGTGGATGATACCAAGTTTTCCAAAGTGGAAAGCACTGTGTAAGCACTTTCATGTCTGGCACAAATAGCCAATCAATATTCTTACCTTAGGTACAGGAATATATTAGAGGATATCCATAGCAGCTGCCCAAGACCCAGTTAGGACACAATAAATCTGGGGCTTTAGTTCATTCAAAGTGATTTTTCTGGTTAGAAATCTAATCCCTGGAAGACAAAATTGTGGCTTCAATTCTTAAAGAAGCAGGGAGCAGCCCCTCCCCACCCTCAGTATAAGGGCAACAAGGCCTACTACAAAGCCCGTGTGATAAGTGATATAAAACTGGGGAAGCTACGGTGTCAGAGATTCAGGAGCCCAGTCCTGTGCCTTGAAAGGGGCGAGGTGAGTGGTGAGCTGAGTGGATCCAGGTACAAGTGTTGGAGGAACAAGGGGTCTGAGAGCCAACGGAACTAATATAGTCACAGAGGATAGAGACCATCACTAGAACCTCAAAGTGCTAAGATGCCAATTTAAAAGTAGATTTGTCTTATACCAAGCATCAGTTCAGTTCAGTCACTCAGTCATGTCCAACTCTGCGACCCCATGAATCTCAGCACGCCAGGCCTCCCTGTCCATCACCAACTCCCGGAATTTACCCAAACTCATGTCCATTGAGTCAGTGATACCATCAAGCCATCTCATCCTCTGTCGTCCCCTTCTCCTCCCCCAATCCTTCCAGGCATCAGGGTCTTTTCCCATGAGTCAACTCTTCACATGAAGTGGCCAAGCTATTGAAGTTTAAGCTTCAGCATCAGTCCTTCCAATGAACACTCAGGACTGATC
>SJYX01002402.1:127846-143529 GCA_006410675.1 Oreotragus oreotragus
CTCTTAATGAAAGTCAAAGAGGAGAGTGAAAAAGTTGACTTAAAGCCCAACATTCAGAAAACGAAGATCATGGCATCCGGTCCCATCACTTCATGGGAAATAGATGGGGAAACAGTGGAAACAGTGTCAGACTATTTTTTGGGCTCCAAAATCACTGCAGATGGTGATTGCAGCCGTGAAATTAGAAGACGCTTACTTCTTGGAAGGAAAGTTATGACCAACCTAGATAGCATATTCAAAAGTGAAGACATTAGTTTGCCAACAAAGGTCCATCTAGTCAAGGCTATGGTTTTTCCAGTGGTCATGTATGGATGTGAGAGTTGGACTTGATGAAAGCTGAGTGCCAAATAATTGGTGCTTTTGAATTGTTGTGTTGGAGAAGACTCTTGAGAGTCCCTTGGACTGCAAGGAGATCCAACCAGTCCATTCTAAAGGAGATCAGTCCTAGGTGTTCTTTGGAAGGAATGATGCTAAAGCTGAAACTCCAGTACTTTGGCCACCTCATGCAAAGAGTTGACTCATTGGAAAAGACCCTGATGCTGGGAGGGATTGGGGGTAGGAGGAGAAGGGGATGACAGAGGATGATATGGCTAGATGGCATCACCGACTCGATGGATGTGAGTTTGAGTGAACTCCAGGAGTTGGTGATGGACAGGGAGGCCTGGCGTGCTACAATTCATGGGGTCACAAAGAGTCAGACATGACTGAGTGATTGAACTAAACTAAACTGAAATAGGAAGGTGATAACATTACTCTTTAAAAACAGAACCATCTTGCTGCAACCCACATATTCAAAGAATTAACAAGCAAAGCTTCCTATATCTTTCTTTTTGTGGTACTTAGGATTTGGAATTTTTAAATACAGGCTTACTGTAATCTCAAGTGTGGTCTCTTGTGTCATTTCATTCAGGTCAGATTTGTATAAAATTTGTTATTCCTAAATTCATGGTGTTTATATGACTGTTACTGAACATAATTTTCATTGGGATATTTTATGAAGAGTTATGATTTGCTTTTATTAGAGGGAGGATTAATCCAAAATTCAGAATAGCTTTCTATAAAATATGAATTATGGTGAGAATTTTGGACAATGAGATATATAAACTAGCAAATAGGAGATTTAAGATTTTTCAGAATGTAGGAAAAAAAACACAAAAAACTAATCCTGAAGCCAAGAAGATATATATAGTGATATATCAGCAGGTCAGCTCAGTTTCTCAGTGGTATCCAACACTTTGCAACCCCATGGACTGCAGCACACCAGGCCTCCATGTCAATCACCAAATTGCAGACCTTGCCCAAACTCATGTCCATCGAGTCAGTGATGCCATCCAACTGTCTCATCCTCTGTCATCCCCTTCTTTTCTTGTCTTCAATCTTTCCCAGCATCAGGGTCTTTTCCAATGAGTCAGTTCTTTGCATCAGATAACCAAAGTGATGGACCTTCAGCTTCAGCATCAATCATTCCAATGAATATTCAGGACTGATTTCCTTTAGGATTGACTGGTTGGATCTCCTTGCTGTCCAAGAGACTCTCAAGAGTCTTCTCCAACGCTACAGTTCAAAAGCATCAATTCTTCAGCACTCAGATTTTTTTTATAGTCCAACACTTACATTCATAGATGACTACTGGAAAAATTATAGCTTTGACTAGATGGACCTTAGTCAGCAAAGTAATGTCTCTACTTTTTAATATGCTATCTAGGTTGGTCATAACTTTTCTTCCAAGGAGCAAATATCTTTTAATTTCATGGCTGCAGTCACCATCTGCAGTGATTTTGAAGCCCCCCAAAATAAAGTCTGTCACTGTTTCCATTGTTTCCCCATCTATTTGCCATGAAATGATGGGACCGGATGGCATGATCTTAGTTTTTTGGATATTGAATTTTAAGCCAACTTTTCACTCTCCTCTTTCACTTTCATCAGGAGCTCTTTAGTTCTTCTTCACTTTCTTCCAAAAGGGTGGTGGCATTTGCTTATCTGAGGTTATTGATATTTCTCCTGGCATTCTTGATTCCAGCTTGTGCTTCTTCCAGCCCAGCGCTTCTCATGATGTACTCTGCATATAAATTAAATAAGCAGGGTGACAATACACAGCCTTGATGTGTTCCTTTCCCAATTTAGAACCAGTCTGTTGTTCCATGTTCAGTTCTGATTGTTGCTCCTTGACTCGCACACAGATTTCTCAGGAGGCAGATAAGTTGGTCTGGTATTCTCATCTCTTTAAGAATTTCCACAGTTTGTTGTGATCTACACAGTCAAAGACTTTGGTATAAACAATAAAGCAAAAGTAGATGTTTTTCTGGAACTCTTCTTTTTCAGTGACTTAATGGATGTTTGCAATTTAATTCTCTGGTTCCTCTGCCTTTTCTAAATCCAGCTTGCACATCTCGAAGTTCATCGCTCACGTACTGTTGAAACCTGGCTTGGAGAATTTTGAGCATTACTTTGCCAGCATGTGAGATGAGTGCAAATGTGCAGTAGTTTGAACATTCTTTGTCATTGCCTTATTTGGGATTGGAATGAAATCTGACATTTTCCAGTCCTGTGGCCACTGCTGAGATTTCCAAATTTGCTGGCATATTGAGTGCAGCACTTTTATACCATTATTTTTTAGGATTTGAAATATCTCAACTGGAATTCCATCACCTCCACTAGCTTTCCTCATAGTGATGCTTCTTAAGGCTCACTTGATTTTGCATTCCAGGATGTCTGGCTCTAGGCCAGTGATCACACCATCGTGGTTACCTGGGTCATGAAGATCTTTTTTATATAGTTCTTCTGTTTATTCTTGCCACTTATTCTTAATATCTTCTGCTTCCATTAGGTCCATACCATTTCTGTCCTTTATTTGATATGTGAAATACGTGATGTACGGTACCACATATTTGAAATATGTGATATATTTAAAGGCTAAAAACATGGTAAGATGAAAGAAAGGGATAAGATGAGATTTATTAAACAAAGAACTTAAAATCCATAAGGCAGATTTAAGTTACTCTCAATGCCCTGTATTGCTTCTTCTATGTTTCTTTTAATGTCAATTTTTCTATAATTATATTGGTTATTGTATATAATTACGACTAAGTTCATAGAATTGAATCCCAGAGGCCCTCTGTTTTCCAAAAAAATAATTTATGTCTTAACAGTTATAATTTGGAAGACTTAAATCATCTATTATAGCTTATTGAATATAATGACCAGCAATGAATATTTGTTGTATGAAGAAACTTGAAATTAATAACATTAAAAATATTTTAAAAAAAGAATGCAAAGATGCTTGCTGATTTACTGTTCTCTACCAATAATACTTTAATCTGTAAAAGATTTTTTAGTTTCCTAGATAAATCCTATTTACCCTGTTAGACTCAACTCAATGTTACTTCCTAAAAGAAGCCCTCCTCGCTTCCTAAAACAGTATGTTCAGATCCTTATAGCACCCTGTGCACATATCTAACTCTCTACTTCTCATATCATCTTACAGTAATGCTGCCCTATCTCAATTTTTATCTTCCCACCAGACTTTGAACTTCTTAAGGGCCTGTAATACATGTATTACATCTTCCATGTCTGGAATATAGAATGCACTTAATAAATCTGTCAAAAATAAATGTACCCATTTCTCTTTCACTTCACTTGCAGTCATGTTCTCCATCTTTCTCTGTCCTGTCCTCTGTTTCCTAAGCACCTTTTCTCCCTTGGCCTTGATATTGAGTATGTTTCATCATGTTTTCAATAGACCCAGTCAGTTTCTCATGATCATCTCTGCCATAAGTATGTTGGCTAAGGTGCCAGGGTGTCAGGAGGCGGGCCAGCACATTGCATAAGTGCCTGGATCATGTAATCAGATACTGTGACATGGGATGAAGTGAGCAGGGGAGCCGAAGAAGTAAGACAAAGTCAAGGGGAAAGGAGAAAGCCACAGAGCTGCTGCCACGGTGCACTAGAAGCAGGGGAGNGGTGCCAGGGTGTCAGGAGGCGGGCCAGCACATTGCATAAGTGCCTGGATCATGTAATCAGATACTGTGACATGGGATGAAGTGAGCAGGGGAGCCGAAGAAGTAAGACAAAGTCAAGGGGAAAGGAGAAAGCCACAGAGCTGCTGCCACGGTGCACTAGAAGCAGGGGAGTCTGTCGTGTCCTTCTGCAGCCATGGTGCCAGGGAGTTTACTGTAAAGAGAAGTCTAAATAAAATCCGGAGTCTAAGCATGAAAAGAGTTATTGGGCCACTTGACTGATGATCAAAGATAAGAAGTAGACATTTCTTTGCACCAGAGAGCTTGTGGTCTCCCTAGTAAAGCTGTGGTGGAGGCCTGGTTTGCTCACTAATACTGTTTGTACCTCATTTTTCTCTGAAATTTGTTACACATCTTGTTCTGAGGGATTATAAGAGAAAGGAAAAGTTTTAGAATGTATTTTCAGGCAATCTGTGAAATGTCATTTGTTTTCAAATTTTGAAAGGAAAGGGAATTCACTTCATAGTGCATTTCCCTATTTGAGGCACTATTATTTTCTGTTTACCCTCAAATGATTGTTCTCTAGTGCTTTTGCGTATTTGGCTAAAAAATAGATAACCAGTACACTATATACAGCAAAGATGAGAAAATGATTGTGGTAAGGGATGCCTGGGGAAGCCACTAATATCTCTGCTTGTCCCTATGAAAGAGCCTTAAGATGGTATTTTCTCAAACCATCTTGTTTAACCCTTCCTGTCAGGAAACTTAATGTTACCATTTATCTGTACCCCAGATTTTCTAAATAGCTTTAACATTACAAAAAAGAAACATTCTGGAGCAGGCATATTAGAAATGTCTGCATGTCAGAAAATTTAGGATCTGAGCTCATTCTGTTTGTTTATGGCTTGATTTCTCTTGGGAGAAAATGTCTTCCCTTTTTACTTACAAGATCTCCCAAGTGAAGATGGTTGTTCTTAAGTCCTTCTGCCTTCTCTTTCAATCAAAGTTCTTGGACTTAAAACTGATTTTTTCCCCCAAGGGAAATGTATGTATGTATGGAGAATGTAAATGATTTTGGAGAAAAAGCTACAAGATAAAAGGCTACACAGGCTAAGAAGGCAATAATTAGGCATGCTATTGCCTGTAAAAGTCCTTAAGGAATCTTCATTTGCAAGATCAACTTATACTTACTAAATTTATCATGACAACTTAGTCCCCATTCATGTAGGCTTTGCCTCTATTGGATTTACTTTTTAATCTGGTTGGAATATTTCCTGATATTCTAAATATCAGTTATTATGGTGTATTTTGACAACTATTTCTAGATATTATGACAGCAAATATTTATAGAGTATACTAAAAGGCAAAAAATAAATAAATAAATAAAAGCCCTTGATTCTGATTTTAGGTTCTTTACACATCTCAATTTTAAATGTATACAGTGATAAGCCCAAGGACAAATGTAGAATTCATGTAATGCACAATCTAACCTTCAAGGGCCCAGGATTCAAAGCTCTTATTCATAGCTGAGAAAAAGAGGTCCTTGGTTTTAAAAGAAGGTCAGTTGGGGCAGTTGAGTGTTGGAAAAATCATCCAAGTGACAGTGTTTGGAAAATATAGTTTCATGGGTGATTGGTTAAACATGGATTTCTCATTCAGAACTATAGCTGTAAGTATAAAAACAAGAAGAAGTCACTACCAGGATAAGGAAGGATGTTATAATTAAATTTTTACATTTTATCCTATGTGGATAACATATAGGATAGTTTTCTCACCTAGTAGGTTTCTGCACTATGGTGTTCTTTACAGGGACATTTCATAAGACCTAAATATGATGGTTAATTCATTAGTTCTCTGACTGCTAAGAAGCTTTGAGGTGGAGTGTAGCAACAGGAGTAGGGGTGGTAAATGAGCAGTTATAAACTGCACAGTGAAGGAACATCAGTCCTAAGTTACACTTTGAGACATAAACTCAGTGTAGTGTAGAGTTGCCACAGTGCTTCAGCTTATAATCATGGAATCTTGAGGAAGGCATTTTCAACCATACATGTGACTTGCGTTTGCACTATTTTTTGTTGGTATTACAATGAGTTTAGTGAACATCCATCACTGCAAAGAAATAGAAAAAAAATTTTTTTCTTTGTGATGAGAACTCTTAGGATTTACTCAACAACTGGCATATATGACATGCAGCAGTGTTATATTTATCATGTTGTACATTACATCCCTAGTACTTACTTATAACTGGAAGGCTGTCCATTTTGAATACCTTGAACCAATTCCCCACCCTGTTACCCCACAAAATGCTCCCTCCACCTTCTGGTAACCCCAGATCTGACCTCTTCTTAAAATAATTTTGTTTGTTTTTGAAGTATAACTGGCCTATAATACAATGTTAGTTCATTTTACATAATATAGTAATCAGGTATGACTGTTCATTTCAAAATGAATACCATAATAAGTCTGGTATGATCTGTTACCATTCAAAGACATTATATAATTATTGACTATTTCTCCACTGTACCTTTCATACCCATGACTCATTTATTTTTGCAGCTGGACATCTGTACCTCTTAATCTCCCTCACCTGTTTATTAAGTCATATGGGCTCATGGTTTCCTGTTTTATTCATTGTAATCTACTGTAATCTACTGCTATCACTTATGATAATACTCAAACTGTTCCAGATTTCACCAGTGGAAGCCCATTCAAGTCAACTTTTGTGTCCATTTGATTTTATATGATTACTTGAATAGTCTATTCCGCTCTTACACAAGATCTTCCAGGCTCATCCTGTCCTTATTCCCCGCCTGAACCCTAGAGTCAGACACTTCTCCAGAGAGCTTCGGTTCTTTTCAGTGGAGAACTGTTATTTAGAAACCAATATCTGGATATTGGGTGTGCTCACTGCTTATGAAGGGTTGCTGTTTTCAGGCCCTCTTAGTGGACATTTCCATAGCTACACAGGTAAATAGAGAGAGAGACTGACAGATATACGTAATTCCATTCCAGTCCAACACCAGAGAATTGAATTTTCACTATTCATGTGCATCCACCATGAATGAATTGCTTTATGTATATGTATCAGCCAGCCTGGATGTTATGGTCAAAGTCATCAGAAGAACTTTTCTTAAAGGTCTGCCTTACTCAGGAAAGTGCAAACTTGGGAAGTCACTAAAGAATTGCTTGGGACTTCCCTGGTGACACAGTAGATAAGAATCTGCCTGGCAATGCAGGGGGCATGGCTTCAGTTCCTGTCCGGGAAGATTTCACATGCTGCAGAGCAGCTAAGCAGGTGTGCTACAACTACCAAGCCCGTGGGCTACAAATACTGAAGCCCATTTACTGAGAATCTATGCTTCACAAGAGAAGTCACCACAATGAGAACCCCATATACCATAACTAAGAGTAAGCCCCAGTCACCACAACCACAGGCAGCAATGAAGACCCAGCACAAAGAAAAAGAAAATAAATAGTTTTTTTTTGTTTTTGTTTTAAGAATTGCTTGACATTGGAGAGAATTCTGAGATCCAAGGGGAAAGAGTTTAGTTTGATCTTAAAACTAAACTTTAAGATTGCTTAATTGGGAAATAGGAAATTCTTATATATGAAAGAGACTCGTTGTTCATGATTCTGATAGAACAGAGGAACAGGATACAATCAAACTATTGATTTATAATTGTTTATTCCCTTAAAGTATTGATGAATCTCTGCATTCAAAAATATTATTGTGCACCCACTATGTTCTATATGTGAAGAGGCAACTTGTTGGAAAAGACTCTGATGCTGGGAGAAAGTGAAGGCAGGAGGAGAAGGGGATGACAGAGGATGAGATGGTTAGATGGTATCACTGACTCAATGGACATGAGCTTGAGCAGACTCCAGGAGATGGTGAAGGACACAGAAGCCCGGCGTGCTGCAGTCCATGGGGTTGCAAAGAGTTGGACATGACCGAGCAAGTAAAAAGCAGCAAATGTTGTAGAACAGTGATCAGAATAAGGCCACGATCACATTGTTCCAGAGGCTTATAATTTAGCGGAAAACTATAATTAATAACACAACACAGCGTTTATTACTTTTCAAATAAGTGTCACTTGACAGGAAATTCTCTAGGAGTTCATCAGAAGAAACAATCTCTGAATAGAGAGACTCATAAATTCCCTCTTTCTCTCTGCTTCCTGGTGGTATTTTGTCCAGCTTCATGGGAAAATGAACATTCAACTTAATGTACTTCTTCCCCAAGGAGAAGCAGCAGCTGTTTATATAGAATTTCTTTTGGCTTTACTAGTACCATTAGCAACTGGTTATTTTTGATCTGTAACATGGCTGGGAGCAGCAACAAACAAATGAAGACATTAGTAATATTCTCTGAGCATATTTCATTTACATCTTTAAAAAACATACCTTTTAAGCCACAATGCAAAGTTACTGGAAGTTTCTATTGTTGTTGCCCAGTCACGAAGTCATGTCCCACTCTTTGTGACCCCATGGACTGTGGTATGCCAGGCTCCTCTTTCCTTTACTATCCCCGTGAGTTTGCTCAAATTCATGTCCGTTGAGTCAAAAATGCTATTTAACCATCTCATCCTCTGCTGCCCCCTTCTCCTTTTGCTTTCCATCTTTCCCAGCATCAGGGTCTTTACCAATGAATCAGCTCTTTGTATCAGATGGCCAAAGTATTGCAGCTTGAGCATCAGTCCTTCAATGAACATTCAGAGTTGATTTCCTTTTGGGTTGACTGGGTTGATCTCTTTGAAGTCCAAGGGACTCTCAAGAGTCTTCTCCAGCACCACAATATGAAAGCATTGGCTTTCAGCCTTCTTTGGCTGCTTACTTTATGGTCCAACTCTCACATCCACACATGACTGCTGGAAAAAACATAGCTTTGACTATATGGACCTTTGTCAGCAAAGTGATGTCACTGCTTTTTAATACACTGTCTAGTTTTGTCATGGCTTTCCTTCCAAGGAGCAAGTATCTTTTAATTTTCTGGCTGAAGTCACCATCTATAAATATTTTTGGGGACCAAGAAAATAAAATCTGTCACTACTTGGAATTTTTCTCCAGTTGCCCTGAAGTGATGGGATTGGATGCTGTGATTCTAGTTTTTTGAATGTTGAGTTTTAAGCCAGCCTAACACGGTCTTCTTTCACCCTCACCAAGGGGTTTTTCAGTTCCTCTTCACTTTCTGTCATTAGAGTGGTATCATCTGCATATCTGAGGTTGTTGATATTTCTCCTAGGAGTCTTGGTTTGAGCTTGTGATTCATCTAGCCTGGCATTTTGCATGATGTACTCTGCACAGAAGTTAAATAAGCAAGGTGACAATATATAGCCTTGTTGTTCTCCTTTCCCAATTTTTAATCAGTCCGGTTCCATGTATGGCCCTAAGTGTTGCTTCTTGACCCACATACAGGTTTTTCAGGAGGCAGGTAAGGTGATCTGGTATTCCCTATCCAAGATTTTTCCACAGTTTGTTGTGATCCACACAATTAAAGGCTTTAGTGTAGTCAAAGAAACAGAAGTAGATGTTTTTCTTCAACTTCTTACTTTTGGCATGATCCAACAAATGTCAATTTGATCTCTGATTCCTCTGCCTTTTTTCTAAATCCAGCTTGTACATCTGGACGTTCCCGGTTCCTGTACTGCTGAAACCATACTTGAAGAATTTTAAGCATAACCTTGGTAGAATGTGAAATGAGCACAATTTTTCATACCAGATCTACAAAGTTTGAACATTCTTTGGCATTGCTCTTCTTTGGGACTGGGATGAAAACTGACCTTTTCCAGTGCTGTGGCCACTGCTGAGTTTTCCAAGTTTGTAGCATGTGCAGTGCAGCAATTTAACAGCTTCATCTTTTAGGATTTTAAATAGCTCAGCTGGAATTCTGTCACCTCCACTAGCTCTGTTTGTAGTAATGGTTCTAAGTCCCACTTGACTTCATGTTCCAGGATGCCTGGCTCTAGGTAAGTGATGACCCCATCGTGGTTATCTAGGTCATAAAGACCTTTATTATACAGTTCTTCTGTGTATTTTTTGCCATCTCTTCTTAATCTCTTCTGCTTCTGTTAGGTCCTTACTGTTTCTGTCCTTCATCACTCCCATCCATGCATGATGTGTTCCTTTGATATCTCCAAGTTACTTGAAGAGATCTCTAGTCTTACCGATTCTACTGTTTTCCTCTATTTCTTTGCATTGTTCATTTAAGAAAGTCTTCTTATCTCCTTGCTATACTCTGGATCTCTACATTCAGTTGGGTGTATCTTTCCCTTTCTCCTTTGCCTTTCACTTCTCTTCTTTCCTCAGCTCTTTGTCTGAGAGCCTCCTCAGATAAATACCTTCTTGCATTTCTTTTTCTTTGGGATAGTTTTGGTCACTGACTTCTGTACAATGTTACAAACCTCCATCCATAGTTCTTCAGGCACTCATCTATCAGATCTGATCCCTTGAATCTGTTTGTCACTTCCACCGCATAATCATAAAGGATTTGATTTAGGTCATACTTTAATGGCCTAGTGGCTTTCCTTTCTTTATTCAATTTTTAAGTCTGATTTTTGTAATAAAGAGGTCATGATCTGAGCTAGAGTCAGCCCCAGGTCTTGTTTTTACTGACTATGTAGAACTCTCTTTAGCTACAAAGCACTTAGTCAGTCTGATTTCAGTATTGAGCATTTGGTGCTGTCCATGTATAGAGTTGTCTCTTGGGTTGTGGGAAGAGGGTGTTTGCTATGACCAGCATGTTCTCTTCACAAAACTGTTAGCCTCTGCCCTGCTTCATTTGTACTCCAAGGCCAAACTTGCCTGTTACTCCAGGTATCTCTGGACTTCCTACTACTTCATTTTAATCCCCAGTCATGAAAAGGACATCTTTCTTGGTGTTAGCTCTAGAAGGTGTTGTAGGTCTTCATAGAACCAGTTTACTTCAGCTTCTTTGGCATCAGTGGTTTGGGCATAGACTTGGATTACTGTGATGTTCAATGGTTTGCCTTGGAAACAAACTTAGATCATTCGGTCATTTTTGAGGTTGCAATCAAGTACTGCATTTCAGACTCTTGTTGACTGTGAGAGCTATTCCAATTCTTCTAAGTGATTGTTTGCCCCCACAGTAGCAACATAATGGTCATCTGAATTAAATTCACCTATTCTCATTCACTTTAGTTCTTTGATTTCCTAAGATGTTGATATACACTCTTGCCATCTCCAGCTTAATCACGTCCAATTTATGTTGATTCATGGACTTTATATTTCAGGTTCCTTGGCAATATTGTTCCTATAGTATCAGACTTACCTTTCACTACCAGACACATCCACAACTGAGTGTGGATTACGCTGTGGCCCAGCCACTTCATTCTTTACTGGAGCTACTAGTAATTGCCCTCTGCTCTTCCACAGTAGCATATTGGACACCTTCCAACCTGGAGTACTCGTCTTGCAGCGTCATATTTCTCTGCCTTTTCATACCGTCTATGGGCTTCTCCAGGCAATACAGGAGTGGGTTGCCATTCCCTCCTCCAGTGGGCCACATTTTGTCAGAACTTTTCTTCACTATGACCTGTCTGTCTTGGGTGGGCCTGCACAGCATGGTTCACAGCTTCACTGAGTTAGACAAGCCCCTTCACCACAACGAGGCTGCAATCCATGAAGGTGGAAGTTTCTATTACTCCTCTGTGTAAATGTGAAAATTTTTCTTAAAAAGGAAACTCTGACATCTCCTATGAAATATAGAACAACATCAGTCCTACTGATAAACTAAAACAAGTGAAAGTTTATCTAGGACGTAGGTTTTTGGTGATAGAAAAAAGTAATTGCTTTGATAATATATCTTGATCATTCTCTTACATTGCAGTTGTATAAACACCTTTAAAAGTTTTATTAAGCCACCAAAACAGTCCACCTAACTGTCCTTCCTAAGGGAAACCGTAATAGAAAAGCACATGTGTCATGCTGTTTGTAAAGCAGTTACGAAAGAACTGCAAAAGGAAGTTTGTGAATTCATAGAATGATCAATGGGAAGTTAGATGATCATGACAATTTTCATTAACTCCGTGAAATTATTCAAAGGCCTACACTGAGCTACCTCACATAATGTAGAGTTGTAGATATCTTTTCTACTTGTTATGTACCCTATTTAAATAATGCTGCTTAGCAATTCTAAAGAATATCTAAGTATTGCTTAGTAATTCAAGAAAAATGACACTAGTGTTGAGACTTTCCTCAGGCTTCTGAACAAGTTACTTATTTTCTCTAGCTTTTTCCTATGAATTTAGGAATGAAATACTCAGCGTGGTAAAAGGAGGAAGGGGATCTGGAAATCTGATTTAGTTGTATGGTCTGGAAAGATTTTCAAAGATGGGAAAGGGAAACGACTGAACTGAACTGAAAAGAAGATGGAGAGTCACTGCTCACATACACTTTTTGTTCTTAAGGTTTGTTCGGTGCTCACTGGTGTCTGGGAGGATTTCTAATGCCATCTGGTAAGCTCAGCTAGTTCACTCATAGCGCCATGGCTCAAAAATGTTATTGGGTGACTTTTGTCCTTGGAGTATGCCCAGCCCTCCCTTTAATGGCTCTTGTCACCTTGATAGCACACTAATCTCTCAATGGCCTATTTTGGTACCCAGGAACATGTTTTCTTACTTGGCTCATTGAATTAATTTGTCCAGTAAATTTTCATAGAAAGCTTTCAAGAGTGAAAGTCTCTGTGCTAAATGAGGGTAAACTCATTAATGCTGGCAAAAAAACTGAGCCAAACCTCCAAGGGAATTTATATTAGAATGTGATAAACCCCTATTTGATATCAAGGTTATATTATCTCTTTGATCCTGCAGATTTATTAACACTGTAGCTACCATACTGTCATGAAATAAATCTGACCAATTTCTTCTGACTTGTGGACTGGCGTGAATACAAAACCAACATACAATTCATAACTGTTTTTTCCTGATGACTCCAGACCTGATCTTTGTGACTTTAATCTAATCTCTGACCTAGCTTCCAGTTCCCAATATTTACATATCTGTTTATTTTGTATGTTTCCTGCACGTTTCCCTTTCTTTTCATGAAGGCCTTTTGGACTGAAGATCTAAAAGTCATTGCTATTCCAGTAGCAAAATCTGATAAACACTGAAGCTGGGGGATGGTCATACAGGGTCATTATACCTTTATTTCCACTTCTGAAAAGTTCAAGAGAAGGTCAAAAGACAAAGCCACTTTCCTATATTGTGCACGGGAATCAGAAGGGTATGAAATTGTTTAATTTTACAGGAAGAGAGAAGTTTAGAGAAAGATTCACAGGCCTAACTGTCTATCAGAAGGAAAAAACAAAACAAGGGTCCTCTGCTTTAAGAAGTTTGTGTGCAATTAAGTTTTCATATGGAAGACTATCAATCTCTAGTGATTTCTAAGTTTCCTTGAGGGGGTGATACCATATAAGTCTTGATCAACAGACCTTGAAATCTTACTGCTAAATTCGCCAATTCCTAGGCTGTGATCATTATTGTTGACTTAAATTTAAAATCCCACAGGTCTAGGTTTCTTTTTTAACATATCTCTAACATTAGGTGCCAGGTGTTTCCTGTCTGGGTAGGGCTTATCTGCTTCCCTTGTTTCTGTTATTAGGTATTAGTTAGTTTTGTTAGTTGGTGATGGACAGGGAGGCCTGGCATGCTGCAGTCCATGGGGTCACAAAGAGTCAGACATGACTGAGTGACTGAACTGAANGCCAGGTGTTTCCTGTCTGGGTAGGGCTTATCTGCTTCCCTTGTTTCTGTTATTAGGTATTAGTTAGTTTTGTTAGTTGGTGATGGACAGGGAGGCCTGGCATGCTGCAGTCCATGGGGTCACAAAGAGTCAGACATGACTGAGTGACTGAACTGAACTGTTTCTGTTATAATATACATCTTCCATGAGGTTGTTTTAGAGACATTGCAGTATAGAGTCCTTGAGCTGGAAGCTAGAAATAGTGTCTCAGGGACAAGGAAGGAAGCTCTAAGAGAAAAGTGTGGTAGGAAAGGAAAGGAAAAGAAAGAAAGAAACAAGCAGAGTGTATGGCTATAACAGATGAGGCTAAGAAAAAAATAGACAACAGTCTTACAACTTGTTTAACTGTAATCTTAATGTAGAAGGAAAAAAAAATAGGGAAATATTCCAGTTTGTATTCTTAGGTGAATACAACTTTTAATAACTTTTAATAATTTTTTTAGGATATGACTATTTCCACAGCTTAATATTTAATGAATATATTAAATATATCCTTTATATTTTAATGATATATATTAAATATAGCATTTAATGGGAAAAAAACTATGGACAGTGTCATTCACTATTCTTTGATGTAAATTTTGATAAATGTGATCAAATATATGCACCATCAAAATGCAGTCAGGATTATATTAGCTGCTATAAAAGCCAAATTCCTCAGGCCCTATAAGTTATCATCTTTCTGCTGTTTTACAATTGATGAAATTAACGATTAGAGAGGGTAAGTGGCCTATGCTCAGACATCTTCAAGTGGGAGAGTCACATTCCCATTATAAACATGCTCAAACCTCCTGATTCAGAACTGCTTCATTGTCAAGGGCTCCCATTACATGGAAAGCACTTTTGGTTCTTTTGACAATAAAATAACGGTTATGAATATATATATTCTGTTCTCACCCTGCACTGCCCTCCCCCCAGCTTTTCAAAAGTCTCCTACAGAAGATGTCAATAAATCTCAATAGAGTTGGCATTTAATTTTCAAATGTGTTGAATGCTTGCTCTCATTGCAAGTGGTTACACAGTATTTTTGTCTAAAAAACTACATTATTTCTTAAGAACTATCTAGACTTAGAACCAGGACATTTCCAAAAGAAAAAAATGACAAGATAATATCTTTTTTTTTTTAAGTAAATTCTGTATTTTAGGGATGAAGGCTAGCTTCTTTGAAGTCTAACTGAAACTATGTTAAGGAATCATGCCACTAGGGAAACAGTCATTAAATGTTGTTTGTTATGCATAAATGCCGATTCACAACTCAGAGGAAACTGATTTGACTTATTTTGCCATCAAGTAACTTTATAGACGTACACACATGTTGTCTGTCTATGCCCCAACCAGTAACGCTGAAGAAGCTGAAGTTGAATGGTTTTATGAAGACCTACAAGACCTTTTAGAACTAACACCCAAAAAAGATGTCCTTTTCATTATAGGGGACTGGAATGCTAAAGTAGGAAGTCAAGAAACACCTGGAGTAACAGGTAAATTTGGCCTTGGAGTGCAGAATGAAGCAGGGCAAAGATGAATAGAGTTTTGTCAAGAAAATACACTGGTCATAGCAAACATCCTCTTCCAATAACACAAGAGAAGACTCTACACATGGACATCACCAGATGGTCAACACTGAAATCAGATTGATTATATTCTTTGCAGCCAAAAATGGAGAAGCTCTATACAGTCAACAAAAACAAGACCAGGAGCTGACTGTGGCTCAGATCATGAACTCCTTATTGCCAAATTCAGACTTAAATTGAAGAAAGTAGGGAATACTGCTAGACCATTCAGGTATAACCTAAATCAAATCCCTTATGATTATACAGTGGAAGTGAGAAATAGATTTAAGGGCCTAGATCTGATAGACAGAGTGCCTGATGAACTATGGAATGAGGTTCGTGACATTGTACAGGAGACAGGGATCAAGACCATCCCCATGGAAAAGAAATGCAAAAAAGCAAAATGGCTGTCTGGAGA
>SJYX01002402.1:148236-169077 GCA_006410675.1 Oreotragus oreotragus
GTGAGTCTGAGTGAACTCTGGGAGTTGGTGATGGACAGGGAGGCCTGGCGTGCTACAATTCATGGGGTCGCAAACAGTCAGACACAACTGAGCGACTGAACTGAACACAAGTTGTAAACAAATTCTTAAAATGTTTTAAAATACTTACATCTCTTCTGAAATGCATTTTAATAGGTGATAAATGAATTCAGGGAACTGTCTAGACTTTATTTTTAAAACCAAACTGTACACAGGCTGATCATTTGAAGTACCATCTGACTGTTAAGGGAGAAGACCGAGAGAAGGGAAAGGCTACTCACTCTAGAATTCTGGCATAGAGAATTCCTTGGGCTGTATAGTCCAAGGGGTCATAAAGAACCATACATGACTGAGTGACTTTCACTTAAAGAGCTCACTGAAAGTTTCCCACTCAAAAATCTAGAAAGCCCAATTCGCTGATGGGATGAGCCTAAGCAAAAATCCTACAAAAAAGATGAGCCAATATTCCAGGCAAAACACCTATATGTACACTGCATCAGGTGATGAAGCTTAAGGCTAAAATCAAAGAAGTTTTCAGAGTGGGATGAGAATGTCATGAACACAGATTGGAAATGAGCAAATAGGACTGAGTTTCACAGACTGTCTTAGCTGAGCAGCAGATTTCAGATGCCAGCTATGTAGACTAATTTCTCACATATTCTAAATTTAAATCTATGCTAGTAATTAGATACAGTGACTTAGCAAAATTCTTTTTGGTTTCTACTGGACTTTTTTTTTTTTTTTTAATTCTATTGGGAATAATAACCTATGTCCTCAATGAAGGCCTCAGACCCTCTAACGACCTTCAACCTCCACCCACACACAAATCAGATTATTTTAAACTGTCAGTGCAGGAGATGCAAAAGACATGGATTTAATCCCTGGGTCTGGAAGATCCCCTGGAGTAGGAAATGGCAACCCATTCCAGTATTCTTGCCTGGGAAATCCCATGGACAGAGGAGCCTGGCAGACTACAGTCCACAGGTAACAAAGAGTCAGACATGACTGAGCAAGGTACTTAAAAGGAAAGCAATTACATTATTGCATGTTCAGCATTTTCTCAGCAGCTGCTTGCTGGCAGGTTTGTGACACTTACACCTGGCAGACCACATAAAGTTTTTAATTTCTGGTGTTTTCAGTCACTGAAAAATGCAGGATAGGTCCCCACTGGGTGTGTCGCCACTCTCTGTGCTAGCTGTTGAAATAGTGAGGAGAACATTAAAGAAAAACTATTCTCAAGTTCCAGAGTCATGATGAGTCTCAGAACAAAAAGCCACCCAAGGATAGGTTGCAGGGGATCTGGGGTTAAAAAACATACTATCGATTTACATCAGATGCACAGCTGAATGAGCTATTGTGGAAAGGATACATTAACAAAACTGGTAGGATCACAAAACAAAAGCCTCCCCAGTCCCAGGCACCTGTGGGTGGCTCCATTTAGTCTCCATTGCTCAAACAGTGGCCCAGTTAGTCTTCCATGGTTCGGCTTTTATATTTTATCTCTTTGAACTAACAGCCATGTAGTAAATCTACAGCTGTTCCTTACAATTTCCCATTTATATCTGTGTACTTTCGAATATAATTTGACCTGGCCTCCATTCAGGCAGAATGATTACTGCTGCATTATGCCATTTTAACAGCATAAACAATTGTGGTTTGCTTTGAGTACTGTGTGTAATTTAGTCAATCTGCCCATTGTGTTTGAAAAAGCAAAAATTAAGCACATAACTCCTAGGAGAAAAGTAAAATAAAAACATCATCAAAGATACATGAAATAAAGAACAGAAAGCTGTTATCGGTGTCATCTAGGTAACTTACACACAAATGAAAAGGCAAAAGTCTCACATCTTTCAGAAATTTATTACTAAAGCACCAAAATTTGGTATTAATTATGATCAGCAAACATACTTCTATAAAATATGAGATGATAAACGAAAGCAAAGAGGTTTTCATTATTGTTTTAATAAAAGAGACTATTGTGATATGTTATGCAATTACTAAACAGTTAATCCGGAAAAGAGTCGGACACAACTAAGCGACTGAACTAAACTGAATTTGAACTTTACCTCACACAAAAATATAAAAACATCCTTTTATATAATATTGTTATTAAATCTTTAGGCTTTATAACAAAACTGTTTCTCCTTCTTATACACTTACAATTATGACTGATTTCTGGCTGCATGCTGAGTCACCAGCTGAATCGCGGACAGGATCAGTGATATAACCTGAACTCAGTAATAAGATGCATGAACTTGATATAGCTATCTTTTATCTTCCTCTAGTAGTAAATTGTTACAAGCTATTTACTAAAATAAAAATGCTGTTTACATGTACCTAGGTGATACCAGAAAATGAGGTGGCAAAGAATAATCAGATGATATGCTTAGAGTCTGTCGGCTAAAAATATGCACAACATGAAAGCTGCAAGTTAAGTTTCATTGGGGGCAACACGAGGACTGCAGCCCAGAGGACAGCACCTCAGAGAGCTCTGATACACTCCCCCAGAGAAGCAGTGGGGAAAGGTCAGTATCTAAGATTCTGGTGAAGGGGGAGTTCAGTGCAATCAAGCACTCATTTTACAAGAGGTCTCCTGCTAGTCACAAGGAGATGACGTCATCACGAAGTGATTGAGTGCTTTTTTAGATAAGAGGAGAAGCAAGGATTGGGATCATGAAATCAGTTCCTGAAAACATCAGACTATCTAAAGACCTATGCCACCAGTTCCCCTGGAGCACAGAGTGTCTCACTCTCCACCCTGAACTTCCTTCTGGGAGTGTCAAAGCAGCTGCAGCAGCACAGGTAGAGAGCAGATGTCCTTGTTGCTCAGTTGCTGGCAAATGCTATTGGCAAGTGTCCATTTGTAGTTGACAAGTTCTAAGGTAAAAAAACAACAACAACAACAAAACAGAAATTTGGCAATTGAAGGCCAATATATGAATAAGAAAAAAGAAGATCATGGAGAGTAATGGAATGCAAAATTTAGGATAATAATAATAGTAATATCAGGGCATGTACAGATGTCTTGAATATCATTCTAGGCTATTACTATCCTGAGATACTTAAAATTTTCAAAGCAAGTAAGGGGAGTTAAAAATAGCAAAGCAAAACAAACAAAAAATGGCAAAGCAAAGGGAAATTATGAGACAAGATAAGGCAGAGATTAAATTCTGCAGGCCTATTTCATAAATCTTCCATATCACCACAGTCCCTACTGAATGCATATTTTAATCAAGCATTCAACTCTTGATATTTCTGTGATCAGCAAACATACTGGCTTTCTTTTCTTTCTTTCCCATTTAAAAATTATTTCCTATTCGCTGAGCTGGCAGAACTTCAGGCACTTTGATTGCCTTTCTATTTCTGTACATATCCCACACCTTTAAGGGCCTCAGAATTTTTATTAACTTTGTGTGCTCTACCTAGAAGCCCTTTTTTCTCTTTTTCCACTTTTTCAAATCCTACTCATTTTTCAAAGCTTAATACCTGCTACCTCTGCATTTCCTCATCTCTTTCTGAGATCTCAAAGCAAATTGCTTATGCATATTTTATTATTTTATAACTAGCCATTATTTCTATAAAGCAGTTTTTCCAACCACTGATTTAAAATATTTAAGGATTAACAACAATAAAAATAGTAATTTCAACTTTAAAAGTCAGTTTGAAATAAAACCGCTTAAAAGAGGGGAAAAAAATTTGAAGTCATAAAGGCTGTCAAATGATATCCATTCAATTTATCAAAGATGAACACTGCTAGTTATAGGAAAAGCTTTACTCTATTCAATTGTATACTACCATTATTCTTATTTTTAAAACTATTTTATAAAGCATTTACTAAAGATATTGAGAGAATTAAGGGTATTAAAAACCATCGGTGAAAGTAGAAGTAAAGAAACTTGTATATGTATAAATTTGTACCAACATTATTTTTATCAGATTTGACAATTGCATTCAGGTATTTCACATTCAATAATGCAGAGAGAGTTGTGTCTGGAAATTCAAGATCAGTATTCAAAAATAATATATAGTGTCACATATATTAAATTTAATCTTTTGTTTATTAGGTACAAAAGCAAGTCACATGCAAACAGTGTTATCGATGGAGAAGTGTTTTTAAAAAGTGGCCTCTAACCTTCTTTCTTCTCCCATCATTAAGAAATTAAACATTATAAATATAAAAAAATACATAGTTTAAAACTGTGCAATGCAAAATTCAAGTAACAGTGCAGGAAAAGATTTTTTGTCCATGTTTGCTGATAGAAAAATTGTTAAATTTCAAAATACTGTTCACTAAGTATTTGGTAGTGAAACACAACACATTAAAATTTTAATTTATTCATTAACAAATTAAGCTTATTAATTATCTGGAAGTAAAATTTCCTTGTTAGTAGAAAAAAATCAAATCTATTTTTCTATATGGCTATATTAAAGAATACACAATCCTTAATAATTTCCTAATATAGTAAGAAATCTGACTCTACCTCATATTATTCAAAATGAATATAATTTTAACATGACAGGCTGTAGGTATATAATTATTAAAATGGGTCACAGGTTTCAAAAGGTTTTGAAATGTTAGTTGATGAAAAACAATTTTACACTGAATATAATAATTAATATTTATATTCACTCAGAAATTTGTTGTATAAATAAATCAGTAGATGAATTGAAAGGAGGAGGGGTGAGCAAAATTTGTTAGAGAAGAAACTAATTATAAAACCAGACAGACCTGGTTTGAATTTTTAAAACTGTGACTTATTAGGTATAGGCCCTTAGGAAAGACATTCCACCAAAAGTCTTTGAGCACAAGTTAATTATAAAAATAATAGGTATGACAGTGTCACTAACATACCTACCTATGCAGTAGTCCTTATGCAAAGTTCTCTTACCATTCTCTACTTGCTCTACTTTGAGCGCAGTTTCAGCCCGCATGTAGTATACATGTGGTTTCAACCTGTGTTGAAATGTTCAGGAGAAAGATACAATTCTTAGAAGTTAGTATTTCTCCCCAGCTTTCCTCTGTGTAATCCTCATATATCCAAATTCAGCTGCATCTTTCACACTGAGTTTGTGAAATGGGATGTCAATATGGTAGGGTTTTGGATTCTTTTGGTATATTTTTTTGTTCCATTAATTCACATTGTTTCCTATATCCAAACAAATAACCAGAAAGCTATTTCTTAGACTAAAGACTTTCCATTCTCCACAGAAATTCTTTCATGGAATTAAGGGTTGAATGTTAAATCTTAAAACATTTTGTTGTTGTTTCAGTTGCTAAGTCGTGTCCAACTCTTGTGACCCCCATCTATGGACTGTAGCCAGCCAGGCTCCTTTGTTCATAGGATTTCCCAGGCAAGAATACTGGAACAGGTTGCCATTTCTTTCTCCAGGGGCTCTTCCTGACCAGGGATCAAACCTGCGTCTCCTGCTTGGCAGGTGGATTCTCTACCACTGAGCCACCAGGGAAGCTCCCCTAAACATTTTAGTTCCGGGTTAATGCCATAAATAAATATATAAAAATAGTGTATTCAGCTAGCCTGCAAATATTTCTGGCATGCTTTCTGCGTGGTGGGTACTCTTCTAAGCAATGTGGAATATAGAAGTGAATAGGACAGTGAAAATTCCCTGGCCCCAAGGACTTTACATCTTCATGTGGTGTATGTTAAAGATTTTAAAAATACCAAACAAATATATGATAAAATAAGGTAGCATAATGAATGCAGTAGTGTGGAGTTACAAGATAGAATATGAAGAGAGATTGTTTCTTAAATACACTGGGCCCTCGAGAGAATATTTGAGCAGAGAGGCTGAATAAAGAGGGGAACAGAATCTGCACAAAAATACCTGGGAGAAGAGGGTTTTAGGTCAAGGGAAGGTCCAGAGGTAGGACATAGTTTGGCGTGTTCCAGGAGGGCCAGTATGGTATGAACAGAGTGAATGAACTACAACATAGTAAGAGTTAAAGATGAAGGAGAGATTAACCGCCAGCCAGATGAGGTCTTTTAGATTCCCAATATTTGAAGGCTATTTTCTACTTCTGAACCAGTTGTTAGAACTCTTTGAAGACACTGTCCATCTTAATGTCTCTCTCTTAAAAGATCCAGTAATGAAGTTATCTTAAGATTTGGTTGATGAAGAAATCTGACGCCTGCTGAAGGACTGCTAAGCTTTCATTTATGATGAGTGTTTTAAAACACATCACAGTTCCCTCGTGGTTGTGGCTGCCAGGAGACACCAAGCTTGGGCTTGGCTTGAGTGGACCAGTGTTCCTCAGCTAAGGTTTTAGGCCAAATTCATCTCCCCTCCTTTATTTTTTCTCTTTGTTTGTTTGACATCTTCACTCATTTTCTGTTGTGTATTGTTGCTTCTAGAAATAGATATAATGAAATAAATCAATAAAACTACCAAATCTGTATATCAGAGATCTTTCTAAAACTATGATTCATATGAAATCCATTTATTAAATGATTGGTTAGTATATAGAAACAGTGGACTAGATTAAATGAATAAGCCCTGAATTCAATCAGAGATTAAATACATATACTAAGTTTGATAAAACAAGATTTAAATTTACAGGGAAGTAAATCATATATAATAATATGGGAGGTCAGTTCAGGAAGACGTTTTGTTGGCTAAAGGAGAATTGAATAAACCACAGAGAGAAGAGAGGAGATTTGTTCATTGAATCTTAAAGGAAGACCACTGCTGAATATGGTAATACTTGTACACTAAACAATATGGTAATACTTGTACAATAAACAATGACAATAAATGTTATCATTCACATTGTATATGTGATAATATTATAGATAATGTAATATAAAATATATGTAGATATATAATGACAATTTTCTGGTAATGTACATCAAAGTATTTTGAACAAGCGGTTCCTTTCATTTGTACAAATTAACCACATAGACCAATAGTAGCACTAACAGTAATTTTTAAACATGAAAGTATTCATTAATTTCAATTAAATAGTCTAAGATGAAGCACGAATATGTTATATTTTTTAGAGTTTTCAATGTACACACCATGCTAAGGATCATTGAATTTGGAGAGTAGCATTTATATAGACAATTGAAAATTCTAGATAGAGGAAATATTTAAAGCAGTGTAAAATGCAAGATAAAAATGCAGAGACCATTTATTGAAGAATAGACTTCATGCAGGAACAGAAATAATAGTTAAAAATCTTCAGTGCTGATCTAAATAGTTTAAAGTCCATTCTGTACTGTTAATGGAAATGGGTACTATTAATGTTTTATTTTAAATAAATAAACCATAAAATCAAATTTGTGTTTTAGAAAGATTACTCTAAAATTAGTGGGAAGCATAAATAAGAGGGAAGTAATTCTGCATGCAGGAAAACCAATTAGGGGACCATGGCAATGATTAAATGTAGGTGGTGATGGAAATTTTAAATAGTCTAAGATGAAGCACGAATATGTTATATTTTTTAGAGTTTTCAATGTACACACCATGCTAAGGATCATTGAATTTGGAGAGTAGCATTTATATAGACAATTGAAAATTCTAGATAGAGGAAATATTTAAAGCAGTGTAAAATGCAAGATAAAAATGCAGAGACCATTTATTGAAGAATAGACTTCATGCAGGAACAGAAATAATAGTTAAAAATCTTCAGTGCTGATCTAAATAGTTTAAAGTCCATTCTGTACTGTTAATGGAAATGGGTACTATTAATGTTTTATTTTAAATAAATAAACCATAAAATCAAATTTGTGTTTTAGAAAGATTACTCTAAAATTAGTGGGAAGCATAAATAAGAGGGAAGTAATTCTGCATGCAGGAAAACCAATTAGGGGACCATGGCAATGATTAAATGTAGGTGGTGATGGAAATCTGACTTAAGTAGCGGCAATGAAAACAAAACATGGGAAACAAATGGAAAATCCATGACAAAGTTAGAATTGTTACGAATTGGAAGATGATTCAGTGTAAGGGGACCAGTTTCAGGCTGGGTGGCAGGAGGCAGAGATGTAGAGATAGGGAAGGGGGGCTGTGTTAAGGCAGCAGAAAAGAGATGCCACGGAAGGTTGATGAACAGTTATATCACAGCGAGTCAATCACAGCACAGTGTTTAAGGGCTTAAGGCCTGCAGTCATCTGAGCCCAAATCTGGCTACTTAGGGTATTGTCACTGTGAATTAAGTTACTTAATTTTACTAAACATTCATTTAAACTTGTAAAACGGTAAATGTTAGTTTTGTATCCAGAGTTAAAAAAAAAAATAAATGAGTTAATATATGTTACTAGTATATAGAGATTTCTTAAAAATGCTAAGTAAATTTATCATTAGGGTAGAATTTAGGGGTAAAAAATAGATTTGGGGATTTACTGTGCAGAAGTGATAAATTGAGCCCAGACAGTAGCATATATTGCCAAGAAAGAGAAGGCATAGGAAGAAAAAAGAATGGATAGGACAGGAATACAGAAGACTCCTATATTTAGAATGCAGATAGAGCAAGGGAAACACAAACATGGACAGGAAAAGGACAATCAAGAACATGGATATTTGATCTTTACATGAAAAATGTATGCACAGAGGAATCCTATTTGAAGTATGATCTAAAGTCTGGAAATTTTGGTTCTAGAGCTTTGTTAGAACATTTTGATTAGCCTCAGTATCATCCTGCTTAATCTTCCCCTATCCTAAAGAAAACAGAGCTACAAGACACTAAATACTGTTTTGTACAATCACTCATCAAGAATGTACATATGAATTGTCTGATTATTAATTATCATGTGATAACACCAAAACAAAATTTCATAAGCAGATAATGCTATAACATGTTAGGTAATAATTATAACAAAGCTGTGTCTGATTTAAAAACCAGTGAGACATCTGCTTGGCTGCTACCATAATTGGCTACTAGCCTGTTGTTTTGTTGTGCTAGAAGGACTTTATGTCCTGTGGATATTATTTGCTCTTGGTCCAGGGGGACTCAAGTTTCCATTAGATTACAAGCTTCTATACATAGAGCCAGATGTGTGCAAGACACTTGAACAATTTCTAAGTCACTGAAAAATTTTTCCTTTTAATACTAGGTTCATTCATTTTCCTTTGGACCTGTCTCCATGAGAATCTGTCATTTCCCTGTACTTCTAGTCTCTTAAGGTATCACGTAGTGTGTTGTGACTCTCCTTGCCACAGCCTTGTGGAAACTTTGTATGATGACCCAAACAAAAGAAGATACATTGCAACAAGCATTCACTCCTATTAACATTCTACCCAACTGCAGTCACTCATCCATTTATAGAAATTTTCCAGAACCAGCTGAAATATATCTATCATTGACCTAGATGTTTTCTCATATGTTATCTGAAGAATAAATGTTCATGTTAGGGGGTAAAATAATTCCTAGATAGCTTCAGTTTAAATAGTTTCTCAATTATTCTTCTTCCCTTTTCCTCATATACCACTACCACCAAAATCTGTTGATTTTACCTAGGCATTTTACAAATCCATGTTTTTTCCTCCATTTATCATCCATTTTAAGATCTTATCATTAAAGTCATGTAATAATTGCTTTGCTGGTTTCCCCACATCTATCCTTACCTCTCTTTAATCCATTAATAATGAAACTATCAGAAAGCTTGTTCTTAAATGTAATTCAGATTCACCCATGTGTCTCTCTTGATTAAAATTTTTCAAAGGCTTCCCATTGTTCTTAGGATAAATCACTACAAATCCTTGTAACATTCCACTCTCCCCCAACCCTTCTGTCTTGTCTCATATTACTATTCCTTAACCTCTCTCATCCAGTCACACGGGTCTTGCGCTGTGCTCCTTCCTGTTTATGCCACTTCCTTATAGTGGTGGATCCTTACCTTTGAATGCTTTCTTAATTCTTTGCCATAAAAGCAATTCATTTTTAGATAATTGTGTGTGTGCTCTATATTATATATATTATATATACCTACATACATGTACATATATATCATATACTTAGGTGTAGTAGAACTAAATGGTAAATAAAGCACTCTCAAGAATCTTATTGTTTAGTGAAGGCAGACAGGTACTATTTAAGACATCTTGATAATATACATATTATATAGGGAAGAGTACATACAAAAATTTTAGGGAAAACCCTCTGACCTCTCACCTTCAGTTCAGTTCAGTTGTTCAGTTGTGTCTGACTCTTTGCGACCCCATGAATTGCAGCATGCCAGGCCTCCCTGTCCATCACCAACCCTTGGAGTTCACCCAGACCCATGTCCATCAAGTCAGTGATGCCATCCAGCCATCTCATCTTCTGTCGTCCCCTTCTCCTCCTGCCCCCAATCCCTCCCAGGATCAGAGTCTTTTCCAATGAGTCAACTCTTCACATGAGGTGGCCAAAGTACTGGATTTTCAGCTTTAGCCTCAGTCCTTCCAAAGAACACTCAGGACTGATCTCGTTTAGAATGAACTGGTTGGATCTCCTTGCAGTCCAAGGGACTCTCAAGAATCTTCTCCAACACCACAGTTCTTGAGTGCTCAGCTTTCTTCACAGTCCAACTTTCACATCCATACATAACCACTGGAAAAACCATAGCCTTGACTAGACAGACCTTTGTTGGCAAAGTAATGTCTCTGCTTTTGAATATGCTGTCTAGGTTGGTCATAACTTTCCTTCCAAGGAGTAAGTGTCTTCTAATTTCATGGCTGCAGTCACCATCTGCATTGATTTTGGAGCCCAAAAAGACAAAGTCTGACACTGTTTCCCCATCTATTTCCCATGAAGTGATGGGACCTCTTACCTTATCACAGTGTAAATTCCTTCAAAATTTATCCTCACTGATCACAGTTTATGACAGTGCATAAATGGGACTTTCGTGTTGCCTCAGATGGTAAAGAATCTGCCTGCAGTGCAGGAGACCCAGTTTCAATCCCTGGGTTGGGACGATCCCTAGGAAAAGGCAGTGGCTACCCACTCCAGTATTCTCGCTTGGAGAATTTCAAGGACAGACAGGCCTTGCATGGACTGAATTCCATGGACAGAGGGCTCAGTCCTTGGGGTTGCTAAGAGTCAGATATGACTGAGCAACCGACACTTATATACATAAACAACATCTGCATATATCCATTTATACCTACATACACATATAGACAGATGCATACAATATATAGATGTATACCCATATGTGTTTATATATATATATGTAAATATGCTAATATAAACAAATACATACAATGTATGTGTGTGTGTGTGTATATATATATGCACACTGTCTATACATTTAAATGTATATGTATATTAGGAAAACGTCTCTGACCTTTGAGCTTAGCGTATCACAATAAAACTTTCCTTCATTATTTACCCTACTTCATTATAATATGATTTATTAAATAGTGCTCATCTCCCTTCACAAAATAAGAAGACATTGAGAGCACAGCTTTGGCCTTTTATTCACCATTTTTCCCACAGGAGTAGCAGAATACCATACACAGTGCCAAAACACATTACAGTGTGTTTTGCTATTAGATGGGTAAGTGATTAAACAAAAGCTCATCAACCTTAAAAGGAGAGAATATTGCTTTGGAGCTATAATATTTGGTTGCAAATTATCGAGAAGGCTTTTACAACTAATGAGGATGACACTGGAAGGCAGAAAGCAAAATAAATACACAGTCGAGCAATAATTTTAGGCTTCCAAGCCTTAAGAGCACTGCTCCATTAGATCATTTTTAGTAGTAGAGATTTCCATCAATCCCCATTACTTTTGAATAACACATAGCCAGCACTCACCTCTGAAGTCAACTTTGTGAGGAAATGGTGGTAAAATCTTTACCTCAAGCCAATGTTTGGAATAAAGACATTTCACACATGTATAGATTTGAGGAGAGCAAGTTAAGCAGAGAAGATTAATATTGACTTGTCCCCAGCTTTCCTGTAGGAAAATGCTCCTTATGAAGAATGTCTGAGTGAAATTATTTATTCCACGCTAACATGAGAAAACAGACAAATAAAAAAGCCTGGAAAGAAGGGTGTGTTACTGGAATCGATGACAAATTAGTCCCCAAAATGTCTTTCAAATACTAAATATACACGTTAAGCAAGCTGATAATAATTCAAGGATGTTTTTCAAATGTGCTTTCCCTAAAGATTTAGTTTAAGTATCTTGGTGAATATTCTCATTGTTTTTAAGTGTGTACAGGGGTTTAAGCCAACATTTCCTGATAAGGCCACAAACTATTCCTTCCTTGTTATGTTACAGAGTCAAGGATTCAAGAACAGATTACTGTTAACACTTATACAGTGAATAGGAATATAAACAAAGGGGTGAATCTTTGATTTAAAATTTGAATTTTTCTGAAGGGGATTTTTGAAAATGCATCATATTATTAATTGAAAAGGCCAAGAAACGCTGGACTGGAAGAAACACAAGCTGGAGTCAAGATTGCCAGGAGAAATATCAATAACCACAGGTATGCAGATGACACCACCCTTATGGCAGAAAGTGAAGAGGAACTAAAAAGCCTCTTGATGAAAGTAAAAGAGGAGAGTGAAAAAGTTGGCTTAAAGCTCAATATTCAGAAAACGAAGATCATGGCATCCGGTCCCATCACTTCATGGGAAATAGACACGGAAACAGTGGAAACAATGTCAGACTTTATTTTGTGGGGCTCCAAAATCACTGCAGATGATGACTGCAGCCATGAAATTAAAAGACGCTTACTCCTTAGAAGAAAAGTTATGACCAACCTAGACAGCATATTGAAAAGCAGAGACATTACTTTGCCGACTAAGGTCCATCTAGTAAAGGCTATGGTTTTTCCAGAAGTCATGTATGGATGTGAGAGTTGGACTGTGAAGAAGGCTTAGCACCAAAGAATTGATGCTTTTGAACTGTGGTGTTGGAGAAGACTCTTGAGAGTCCCTGGGACTGCAAGGAGATCAGCCCTGGGATTTCTTTGGAAGGAATGATGCTAAAGCTGAAACTCCAGTACTTTGGCCACCTCATGCAAACAGTTGACTCATTGGAAAAGACTCTGATGCTGGGAGGGATTAGGGGCAGGAGGAGAAGGGGACCACCGAGGATGAGATGGCTGGATGGCATCACTACTCGATGGGTGTGAGTCTGAGTGAACTCTGGGTGTTGGTGATGGACAGGGAGGCCTGGTGTGCTGCGATTCATGGGGTCACAAAGAGTCGGACATGACTAGGCGACTGAACTGAACTGAAACCTAATCAGCAGGACATAGTACTTAAGGGTGAAGTACTAAGAAGGGTGACTTCTTAGTCAGTGTTGCTAATAATACTTGATGAAGCACCTTGGATGGTGCTAGTCAGACAGAGAAGAGGGATTTGAAAAGATGACCCTCTGAGGGCATCAGGAAAACAGAATTTGAGGGGTGGGATAGAAATTGGGAAGGACAGAAATATGAGTGTTACTACTGCTGCCACTGCATCCATGACGCTAATGCATATGGACAGATTAACTTGACTGCTGTTCTGAGAAAAACATTTTCACATAGAAATCGGACATTTCACAATAATGTCTTGTGAAGAACATGCTATTAACAGCTGGCAACAGCTGCTGTTAGTAGCTGGGTTGTTGGTTCAACTTTAATTCCTTACAGTTTATGGCACTTGTGCAACAAAATCCAGGAGAGGTTTTGATTTTGCTTAGTTTAATACTTAAAAGGAAACAGTTTGGGGTGAAAAAGACCTAGGTTTAAGTAATATCCTGTGATGAAATATTTAATTCTGAAGATAATTGCTTAAGAATGAAAATTCTCTGGTTGAAAAGGGTCAGAGGTCTTGTCTGAGGTCTTGTCTGTTACCCCAGAGCCTAATTATTTTGTACGTCAGTCCGTCACTATTTTCCCTCTCCCTCAACATTCACCCTTCAGAAGTCAGTGTCACCAGGGAGTGAAAAATTCAATGATAATGAATATATAATTCATAGGAAGGATATTCCACATTCCCTATTCTTCTTTATAAGGCCTAATCCATATTCAAAGATAATGGGTGCTTAGGGTGTGGGCATTCTCTGATACTTTTTGTGATTCATAGGCGATATATGTGATCCTGAGTTCCCTGAATGTGTAGTTTGTCTTCTGACTTCTTTGATAAAACATTTTGTTTAACAGATTCCTAGTTCAAGTAAAAGAAAAACGTTTTATACACATAGAACCTTTTTTTCTGTAAAGAAATGTGTCACCTTCTATGATAGATGAGAATCTGACCTTCTGATGATCAAGATCTCTCTGGTATTGACCACCTGACCTTGCCAGGTGACTCTGTGTCACCTGGATGTCACGTCTTTGTGCTAGGTTCCCATCTCAGACTGCCAAACATGATATTAATGGCTGAGAAGTGGCCACTGGACTGTCCCTCCGGGCTCTGGGAGGTCAAATTTTGCTTACACAACCTGACAAGGACAAGTCAGAGAAAAGTTAATGCAAGAGATGAGCGATACCTCTGGCTAGGAGTGTGCTGTACTTACAGATCGTCTGTCTTTTCCTTGTGTTAAGGACAATGCTTCTGGGGAGACTTGCTAGTGTCATAGCGGTACTCCACAGGGACCACTTCTGTACTTTCCCTAACTTTGTTTGCAATTAATTAAAACAGTTTGGGAATTACTTATAGGTTGATTACTTTGACACAGATAATGTGTGGATGAAACGTTTTTAACCTGTAACTATATTTTAGGGTGGGAAAGAAACATGCTTTCAGTCAAAATTGGGTGTTAGACTCTCATATGAACCACTTATTAGCCACATGTCCATTGTCAGTATTTATTCTTTTGAGTCTGCCTTCTTTCCTGTAAATATTTGGACCTAAAAATATTAACTTGATTTGACAGGATGTTTCAGGGTTAACAAAAGAGAATGAGATTATACAATATGTACTTAGCAAAGTGCCAAGCGTGTAGACAGTGTTGAGTGCACAGCATCTATTAAATAAAATACTAGATATTAAAATGCTGGTTTTGGCTATTTGAAAAAATCCATTCTCCTGCCTGGAATGACAGGTAATACTGGTTATAGTTCAGCTTCATTTAGAAAGTGGTAACTCCAAAAGCTATCGTTTTTCTCTAGTGCCATTCTGTAAAGACTGTATTAACTGAAAATAATTAAACCTCAAAATCTTAGGAAAGCAGCATGACTTTTCTAGTTTCTTTATCCACTTTGTTTTGATATAGTATTATAGATTCTTAAGAAATAATATGAATCCCAGGAAGGGACTTATTTTTAGAAATCTTGCAATTATAGCTTTAGAGTAATATCTTTAATCAGATTGAGGGTAGATCCTTATTCATATGCTTAACAACAGTACTAAGCACAATTCAATTTAAATCTATCATGTGATACAACTACACCAAAAGATTAACTTAAGCCAAAGTACCTTGGCAGTATGACACTTTCCACATCACTAAATAAGGAAAACCAAAAAGGACCAAATTACTACTTAAACCATGTAGGAGAAAAACATACTAGAAAGTTTACCAAATACATATTTACATTTTAATGACTCACTTGGAAAACTTCCTGACAAAAGTTTGTAAATAAATATTTAATATTCATTACTGTTTTCTTTCAACTTAAGCAAGAGAAACTCAAACCTGTATCTATACTATGACAATAAATGCTAAACATAGACAGAAGCAAATTGATTGTGTATGAATTGATCTGAATTCCTGTGCTTCATAAGCAAAGGAATTATCTGTTAAGGCGTAACAGGTTTTAACAGGAAAAGGATTAAGGGTTTTATTTCCCTCAATGGAGGGGCGAAATGAGCAAGATTTTTCAAGTTACCATTCCCTTCATCTGGCTCAGGTGTCAGGGATCTATATTTATCTCGGTTTAGGCATCTGAAGTGCTGGAAATCTCAGGATGTCAATGGCTTCACATGTCAGGATAACCTTAACGAGAGACGAATGGTCAAGACCCTGTGCCTCATTTCTGAGTTCTCAGCTGTGGAAATCATGTGTTTATTTTCTGCATCTCCTCCTACAACAGTCAGTCTGAAGCCAGTTTTACGATCCTACATCTGGGCAAGCAAGCTTCTCTAAAAGCTGGTGAGCACAGTTATTTTTGTTTAGGGGTGTGGCTATAAATGTCTTTGTAGTTGATGGACTATCATCAAGTAAACATTAATATTTGTTATTTCAAACTTCTTAAGAAGCTATATACTAACTGGTGTAATAATTTAGTTTATGATATTGTTTCAACAGAGTTATAAGCTTTTAACTAAATGGGCAGACTTTTAAGACACAGTTTTCATTTTCACTAGTCTCTCAACTGATCCTATGAAATTTCCATTTATACATTCTCATATGTTTTATTTTCAAAGTATCAGGAAACTTAAACTAGTTATTTTTAAAAGTACAATTTTGGTGGAACTTTTTCTTCCTTAAGATTCTTAAGTTGATCTGTCATGTCCTGTTCTTAAACTGATTTCTTATGTTATTTAAACTTTTGTGTGCCTTGTTTTAAAAATGTTACTCTTCTGAAAAGGATGCTCTCAAATTCCTACCAGTTCAATTTTCTGCTTACAAGTTGAAAAAAGATGTTTTTAATGAGATTAGAAGTTGAATGACCTTTGTTCATGGGACCTAAAAATGATTTTTGGTGTTTTGTCAAGACTGACAAGTATATTTAAGAAATAAGCTAAAGGACTCAATCCTCTTAACAAACTCTTAGAAGAAAAAAAAATTTCCATAAGTAAAATTACTGATCACTAGTGATCATAGAAAGTATACTGACTGTTGGCACCAGGTATTTGAGGGAAGGGAATTTTGTTTCATGGCAGAATTTTTGTTATATGGTGTGTTTCATTCTATGGCTATATAAGACCAGGAAACAACAAAAAATGATAGAGTATGACTTATTCAGACAGGAAACTTCAGGGTATGCTTAGAGACAAGTAAGTATATAGTGATATACTTCTTTAGAGACAACTGCTGATACCAAAAAAGCAGTTCCATCTGACGCTATGCTATGTTACAAAGTCTGAGAATGAAATGAACAGGTTTCTTTACCTTTAAAAAAAGTCACCTTCCATAATTCTTTGGAGAAAGGTCTCTTGGAGCCGTGCTAAATTCAGGGGAAAGCACTCTGGACTAATACTTTTAAAAGTATTAACTTCTGTTCACTTCCTGTGCAAGAATTCAGGTAGGATCTGGATCAGATGAAGAGACGCAATCTGTCCTGTTCTCAGTAAAAGAAGGAGGGTTTGTGGGACAATATATGAGACTCCTGCAATCCTGGCAAGGAGAAAGGAGAAATATTTTCAGAGGATGTACAATACAAACTGTAATTATTTGGAATTTGATCCTTTTGTAAAGGACAATGACGACTTTGCAATGAATTATTCTGAGAGTTACAGAAAGAAAGCAAACACCTGAGAATAATAAAAAGATTTTCACCTGGGGAAAAATGGTAAGCTCCCAAACTCAGAAGAATCATTGTTAGGCAAAAGAGGAAAAACAAACAAGGAAGAAAGGCTTTAAAATGCTAACAAATCGGTGGCAAAGACCATAGAAGAGGGCAGAGTGGACCAATCAAATGAAAGAATATGTCTTCCTTGGAATGAAGAAATACATAATCATGTACTGCCCTTGAAGTGATTAGGACTAGTTTTGCTTTTAGCATAGATTGTTGGTTGAGATCGCTAGCTAAAGAATTTAATATTCTTAGTATTTACAAACTAAACTTCACAGTCGAATTTTTTAAGGAAAAATTCACAAAATTTTAAAATGAAAAAGAAATGCTTTCAGATGAGAAGTATTTTTAACTGGTCAGTTGTTTATACACTGTTGATTGCTCTTTGGATGAAAATTGAAAAGCATACCATCACTCTACTACAACCTAAAAGCAGAGATCTGGAGTGGTGAGGAGGGAGGTGCTGGTGGAGGAGTGATGCTGTTTCCACACCAGGTTCCTGGAATCTGAAATCATGCCTAATCCAAAATGCTTCTCTCAATCACAAACAATGAACTGTTTGTCAGGAAAAGGAAACAGTGTAAACTAGGGTAAGTGTGCGGGGATATAAAAAGAAATACAGTTTAGTAAATAGTTTTACTGTTTTGTGTGTTGCATGTTGAAGTATACATATTGACTAAGCCACTGGAAACTTCCTCTCCATTACATCTGGCAGGTAATAAGCATGCCACTGGTTCCACGATGCACTTTCTAGTCATTTCTTTGTGAATCAGGGCAAGGTGAATTGAGCTATGTGTCTTCTGACAAATTTAGTCTTCTGGAGAATAAATAACACTATTAAACTGGGGCTTGATATTGCATTGTTAAATAGTTTAAGATGTTTTGAAATATACCCAGAGACCTTTGTCACACACAGTCACCTCAAGGAGGAAATGAGAGAAAATTGGCAAACGTTCTGGAGGCGACATAGCAGACAGCTTGGCTGCCTGCATCAGCGACTCCACAGTGAGCACAAACAGAAGAGCACCGTGCATCCGTAGTGCTCGTGAACGCTATCAGTGGGCTGCGCACAGTTTTAAAAGTGATGAGTTTGATCTCAGTGTTGTTTTCTCTTATTAAATCTTCCAAACTTCAATCTTACCTTCCTCCCATCTTAATTTCCCCAAGTTTCTCCCATTTCATTTCGCCTAAATCAAAAGGGAGGGATATTAGTACTCATGAGAACACAGTCTTATTGAAATCCATTTGGAGGCTCACTTCGTTCTATGTAGAACTTCATTATTACTCTATTTGAAATGTAACAGGTGCTGTTATAAGGGGTCTTTCTTGTATCTCACTCTAGGAAGCTTTGGAAATAAAGAAATAAAAGGTTATTCAGTACAGTGGTCCCATCTCATGGACCCTAAATACAGTATCTTCTCAGAGTAGGCATACACTTTAGTAAGTGGCATCTTTCCTACAGGTAATCTTACTTTGCTGCCAAGTCATTTCAATCGTGTTCAACTCTGTGTGACCCCATAGATGGCAGCCCACCAGGCTCCCCCGTCCCTGGGATTCTCCAGGCAAGAACACTGGAGTGGGTTGCCATTTCCTTCTCCAATGCATGAAAGTGAAAAGTGAAAGTGAAGTCACTCAGTCGTGTCCGACTCTTAGCGACCCCATGGACTGCAGCCCACCAGGCTCCTCCATCCATGTGATTTTCCAGGCAAGAGTACTTGAATGGGGTGCCATTGCTTTCTCTGATTCTTACTTTGATGGGACCCTAAAACAGCAGAAACCTATTTTGGTTGAATACATAATAGAGTCATCCTTTTTCAGATAAACTTATTTCTCGATGCATTTGTTGAAAAATATTTGAGTACTTACTCTATGTCAGACATTGTTGTAAGCTACAGAAAACATTATTAGATACCTTATTGTGCTGACCACCGACAAGGATCCAGGATCTTTTTATTTTCATGTGGTGGTTCTAAAGTTTGTTTCTATGGAATGAAACCTTTTGATGAAAGTGAAAAAAGAAAACCTTAAGTTAGTAAATGATGAAGACACAAGTTGAATTCTGTGGATACTTTGCCACCACTGCACACAAACAGACCCTGTAAAGACCTATCAATCTCCTGAAGAAAACAGGCCAAACAAGTGACTTAAAAATAATACGATATTTACAGGAGGAATAGAAGGAAGACACCGGAGTGAGCATCTTGCTGTTGCCATTATAAATCATAATTGACTCTTAAAATTCTAGTAACTCACATATATAACACATGAAAGTACCTCCAAAACAGAATAGCTGTACTGTGTGCTAGAAGGCTTGTCGTTACTGCTCAGTTGCTCAGTTGTGTCTGACTCTTTGCGACTCCACAAACTGTAGCATGCCAGGCTTCCCTGTCCTTCACTATCTCCCTGAATTTGCTCAAACTCATATCCATTGAGATGATGATACCATTCAACCATGTCATCCTTTGTTGCCTCCTTATCCTCCTGTCCTCAATCTTTCCAAGCATCAGGGTTTTTTGCAATGCGTCGGCTCTTTGTATCAGGTGGCCCAAGTATTGGGGCTTCAGCATCAGCATCAGTCCTTCCAGTGAGTATTCAGGGTTGATGACCTTTAGGATTGACTGGTTTGATCTCCTTGCTATCCAAGGAACTCTCAAGAATCTTCTCCAGCACTGCATTTGAAAAGCATCAGTTATTTGGTGCTCAGCCTTCTTTATAGTCCAACTCTCACATCCATACATGCCTACTGGAAAAACCATAGTTTTAACTAGATGGACCTTTGTCAGAAAAGTGTTGTCTCTGCTTTTTAGTACACTGGCTAGATTTGTCATAGCTTTTCTTCCAAGAAGCAAAAACCTTTTAATTTCATGGTTGCAGTCCACAGTGTTTTTGGAGCCCAAGAAAATAAAGTCTGTCACTGTTTCCATTTTTCCCCATCTATTTGCCATGAAGTGATGGGACTTGATGCTATGATCTTAGCTTTTTGAATGTTGAGTTTTAAGCCAGGTTTTTCTCTCTACTATTTTGCCTTCATCAAGAAGCACTTTAATTTCTCCTCAGTTCCTGCCATTAGGGTGGTGTCCTCTGCATATCTGAGGTTATTGATATTTCTTCTGACAATCTTGATTCCAGCTTGTGCTTCATCCAGCCCAACATTTCTCATGATGTACTCTGAATATAAGTTAAATAAGTAGGGTGATGATATACAGTCTTGATGTACTCATTTCCCAATTTCAGACCATCCATTGTTCCATGTCTGGTTCTAACTGTTGCTTCTTGACTGACCTACAGGTTTCTCAGGAGGCAAGTAAGATAGTCTAGTATTCCCATCTCTTTCAAAATTTTCCACAGTTTATTGTGACCCATATAGTCGGGGATTTAGTGTAATCAATGAAAGCAAAAGTATATGATTTTCTGGAATTCCTT